>BMAV01022820.1:119121-238277 GCA_019973955.1 Trichonephila inaurata madagascariensis
TTCCATTTGTTAAATTCTTTTCAATATAATTACAAATACTTCAAAATCTGGGGTATAACGCACTCTTTTAACACAAAAAAAGAGATCAAAATTTATGGGTGCAAAAATGATAGCTTCAAAAATAAAAAAAGAGATAAGCATAAAAAAGTTAAACTTCTACATATTTGAATACTATATATTTGAAAGAAATGACATATCTAATGAAGTTAAAGGGTTCTGATTCTATTAGTATACTATTTTTTTCGAAATCCTGGGATAATAACTTGAATAAATGACTTTAAAACATACGAGCATTGTACACGCACACTTCTGGTTCCTTTGTAAAAAAATAGGGTGCGCATTATACGGCGAATATACCTAAAAATTAAAAAATGCAGCTTGAAAGTATGGGTCGCATTATACGCTGGTGCACGCTATACGCCGGATTTTACGGTAACTAAAATTTTCAAACATACAAGGATTAGTGTGACCTTGCACAGAAAGTAAAAAAACATAAAATTCTCAAAAAAATGGGAATCAAAATGTTAACTTAAATATGCTGTATTTTATTCCCAAATATATGGTCAGAATACTTACACTTTTGAGTTTCTTTTCAACATCTGGGTTTAACATTATACAAGATACTACAGTAGTAAGAAGAAGCATCAATGCATACATAATTCGAGTTGAAGTTGAATTTTTGCATGATGGGCAGGCGGAGCAACACAAACTACAAGCAGCACTTCCACAACAGCAAGCAAGCTACAAAAATAAAACAATTTTACAGGTTAACATTTTATATAAGAATCACCCCTAAAATTACAAAAATATCGTGCAAATTAAAAGAATAATTTTTCATAATTAATATTTTTTTTTCAAATGGGGCTGCAGATTGGTCATTACCTTTGAAGACCAAGTATATTTCCCAAGACTGGTATTACTTTTAAGTATGGCACCATATAGGTACATACCAATTGCCATAAAGTACCAATTGCCTCCCAGAGGGAGCTCTTAATGATGCGAAATTGCGGAATTTAATTTTGCTGAGAGCACCCAAGCCAAACATGCCACATAATCATACATCAATGTTGTATGATTTTTTTGTATCATGAATATCCACCGATTCGGGCCAGGGTTGAATCTGCAGACTTGGATAAATAAGGCCAGTGCCTAATCAACTACACCTCCCAAATGGTTCATAATGGACTAAATTCATGTGACGTAATAATCACATGATAACTGAGGCACATGTTTTGAGCAAATCAGTTCATAAATTAATGCAACGTCATAATTATATCATAAATATAATCACATGTTTCCAGCCAATTAGTTCATGTGCTTCACTGTTGCCAACTTTTGCTTTTTGCAGGAACTTTCTTTTAGAAAGTACATATTTGTCAACGATATAATAATGCATTTAATTTAAAAGTATTTGCATAATGCAAGTATTCTTTTTTTAATTTTGAAACTGTTTGAAGAATTTTAACACATGAACTCTTTACCCAATCATATCAAATTTTAAATGTTAACTAAACTTTACAAGTTGAACAACTAGTATGTCAATTTTTAATCAATGGGAAACACGCGATTGCCGTTATCATGTGACCATCATGAATTTAGTCCATTGATATAGGAAATATATTTTACCATTTTATAAAAAACAAATTTGATGTACAAATTGCATTTATACAATTTTCTTTTTTAAAAGTATAAACTTGTTACTAAACAATTGAAAAGTATTCATTCCAAGAAACTCTTAAGATGGATCTTCTCAACAATTCTAAAAATTTAACAATACTTTGTTTGACATACTTTGTTGCATACTTTTGTATATTGCTTGATATTTTTTTAATTACTAGTTACAGTTTAGGTAGTAATTTCATATCAGTATACTATCCACCAAATTGTTCCTTCCTTCCTCAGTGGCACAACAGACCAGGATGGGCCTTGGACTTCTCAAGACGCCTTTTCCAGGTCAACCTTCTTCCTCTGCTAGTGTTCTCCAGTTCTTAGTTCTCAAAACTAGATCTTTCTCTAGGCCATCAATCCATCTAAGATTTGGGCTGCCCTTTCTTCATATGCCAATTGGTTGAGCATTGAAGACTTTTTTAGTGATAATGTGACCTGCCCGTTTAATTTGTTGTATTTTGATGAAGTTAACAATGTCAGATTCTTTACATGATTGATAGAGCTCTAAATTTGATCATCTTCACCATGTTCCATTTTCCTGAATTCCTCCAAAAATGAATCTTAAAATCTTCCTTTCATAGATACTTATTATGTTCTCTCTGTTTGAGATATGGACCAAGTTTCATATGCATAAGTTAATACTCATCTTAAAAGACTTTTATTCAATAGAACCTTTGTTTTTCTTTTGATTAAATTTGATTTCATATATTTCCGTATTCCATTAAGACATCTATTAGCCATAGTAATTATCTTTTGGATTTCAGCAGAACAATCGTTTCTATTTTTAATTTCTGAACCTAAATAAGTGAAGCGTCAACAAAACTACGAGGGCTATTTTTAAAGTAAGGTCTGTTGGAGTGTATAGTTCCCTAGTTCGTGCGTGTGCCACAACGAGTCTCTTTGTCACTGACCAGCATCCTTTGCAAACACACTCGTGAAATTTCCATCTCTGTAGCAGTCGTGTAAGAATCGCTATGTTATTCGTTTTCTGATTGCGAGAAATATGTCAGCTGCAGACATTCATCGCCAAATAACAGAAGTTTATGGCACAGAAGCAATGAGTGATTGAAAAGTTCGAAAATAGGTCAGGAAGTTTAAAGATGGGTGAACAAACGTCTAAGACAAAAAACGCTAAGGCCGGGCCCTCTAATCACTGATGATTTGATGCAAGCAGTTGAAATAAAATTTTGTGAGAACAGGAGATTCATGATAGCCACTCTTTCATTGGAATTTCCCGACATTTCTCGGTTGGTGGTGTACAAAACTGGGACTGAAGATCTCAACTTTAAGAAATTGTGTTCTCGGTGGGTACCCAAACTACTTACAGCGAAACACTAAGAGAAGAGGTTTGCCATTTCGTTGGACTTTTTGATTCATTACAAGGAAGAAGGGGATGACATGTTGAGTCAAATCGTTACTGGAGATGAAACATGGTTATTCCATATCACCCGGAATCAAAGCAAGTCGATGGAATGGTGACACATTCTCTCCCGTTAAGGTCAAAGCTAAATAAATGCTGTCAAAGCACAAGATTATGGCAATAGTGTTCTAACACAAGGGGCCTCACACTTTTCTAACGACTCAGGAGTTAATTAAATCTTTTGGCTGAGAGGTTTTAGACCATACACCATACAGCCCCAACCTTGCTTCGAGCGATTTCCACCATTTCCGGTACCTCAAACACAGTCTTGGCGGGAAGCGTTTCAGTTACAATGAAGAAATGAAAGCGGCCAAGAACTCTTGGTTGTCCAACCAGGCCGCAGACTTCTTTGAAGAGGGTTTTCAAAACTTAGTTCAAAGGTATGACAAGTGCATTATTAAACTCAGCAACTATGTAGAAAAATAGGCAAAAGTATGTACAATCTTAAAATAAAGGTTTTTTGAAACAAAATATTGTCATTTTTTTAAAAACAAACGGACCTTACTTAAAAAACAACCTTTGTATACTTTTCAATTTTAAAATGGGAATTGTTAAAACATGATTTAGTGAAGACATGTACTTGGTCTTATTCTCAATGATTTTCAGTCCCATCCTAAGAGCCTCTTTCTCTAAAGATAAGTCTTAGTGCAGTGGGTGTTCGAGCGATATCATTGTCATCAGCAAAAGCCAACAACTGTATCGATTTATTAAAGATATTCCCTCTGGTATTGACATTGGAATCTCTTACCACTTTTTCTAATGCTAGATATTAAAGAGAAGACACACCAGTGCATCTCCCTGTCGAACTCTATTTTTTATTTCCAATGGGCCCGAAAGATCATTCTGCACCTTGACCATGATCTTTGTCTCACTTAATGTCAGGCTTTTATCAGCCTTAATAACTTATCAAGGATTTTAAACTCTTTCATGGCTGCAATAAGAGACTTTCTGTTGATGCTATCATAGGCGGTTTTGAAATCAATAAAGAGGTGATGCATGTCAATTCCAAATTCCATTGCTTTCTCCAAAATCTGACATGTTGAATATCTGCTCTGTAGTGGATCTTCCTTTCCGAAATCCATTTTGGTAGTCTTCAACAGTATTTTCTACTAATAGAGAAAGTCTGTTGAACAGAATAATTGAGAATACATAGTAACTTGTACAGAGCAGACTCATTCCTCTATAATTTGAACACTTGAGTATATCTCCTTTTTTATGTATCACACAAGGTTATACTCATTTTCAATTCTTTAGGGATTACTTCCTGTTTCCAAATTGCTTGAATTAAGTCAAATTTTCTTAGAAGTTTCTTTTCCTCCATTTTTCGGTAGCTCAGATGGAATACCATCTCAGAAATTATTGGTCAATATTAGGATCTTTTTAAAAGGATATGATGGTTCTAAATTTAATTATTACAAACCAAAAGGTAAACCAAATTTGCACTTTTAAACTATTTTGTTTTCCAAGGGTTAAGATTTCTTTTTTCCATTCTTAGTTAGGATTTTGCTGATTTCAGCTGTTATAGAAGGTGATAAATGGTGGTAAACATTACAATTGTTTCTAAAAATAAGTAAGAAAGTGGACAAATCACTTTTTTACTGATGATCTTATGACGGAAATTTGCACTGCAATAATATATGTCAGGCATAATTCTTTTTACAACTAGCAAATGATGAATTTTCCCTGTTTCACTTCTAAAAAAATATTCTCATAATTTTTTCACATATCAGAATCACTTGCTAATTTCTTTTAATGCCTAATTTTTCTCTCAGGCTTGAGAGAATTTTTAAAAAATTCCTACTCCAAACCTCTAAAAAAATTTTTGGGGGGAAGGGGGTTAAATTTTCTCTAATTCTATTCATGGCACTCAAACTTTTCAACACCAATTTTGACAGAAAATGTAAGCATATTTCTTGTTATTTCACTTTAAAAATTTTTTTTAAAAAATGTCTTTCATTCTGTCTTAACCTATTTCATAAAATTTTAGTTATTTCTAAAATCCTCTACAAATAGTTATTTCAGCACTAGGCCTATTTGACACAATTTTTTTTATCAGGGCTACAATTATTACTGAAAACAAATTAGTTCTGCTGTTTATTAATATTATTTATAACATGAGGTCTACCAGCAAGAAACCTTTTAATTTTATATGGTGGTCAAGTGACGAGGATCCAAATTGGCATCCAATCTCTAAACTTCTGGACTCTTCCAATGTGAAGAGATTTTGGATCTCAACATTGCCTATTTTTTAATGCATGAATAATACAGTTGACACATTTTAAATTCGTAGCTTTTTATGATTCAACTTTGTTCAAGCCAAGTATCAAGTGGCACTAACATACAGTTGACTCTCGATAATTCGAAGTTGGAGGGACCAATGGAAAACTTCGAATTATCACACAAGAGGGTAGGAAAAAACTCTCAAAATACACTAAGAGAAGTTTTTTTCTAACACATTTAAATTTAAAACTGTGTAATAAAGCAACAATTGTACATAATTTTTTTTAAAGTACATTTTATACAGTACAAAAATAAAACAGAAGTTAAAAGTCCTATATTAAAAGAATACACTTATGTCTTGAAAACAACTATTAAAAGAACACACATACTATATATAATTAATCCTTTTTGTCGAAAAAATCTGTTATCTTCTTTTTGTTTTAAGTCATTCAATCTAACTTTGTCAATAGATTTTTCTAGAACAAATGAAGCCTGTAAAATGTCTGCATCAACACTATTTTGAAGGAAGGTCAAATTTTGTTCTGGAAGAGCTTCACAAAGGGATGGTTCAGCATTAAATTCTGTCAGTGTATCGTCCACATCAACCAGATTCGGTGAGGGAAGCCTGACTTTTTAAAACAGCTGTGAATTGTCAAAGGAGTAACAGCTCTACAAGCCTTGTCAATCATGATCAAAGCTGTTAAAATAGAAAAAGTTATATTCTGCTCATTTTCAAGGTTATCCAAAACGCTTTTAACGACTTCACGCCGATAAAAAGTTTTAAAATTATGTATGCTGCCCTGGTCGAGTGGCTGAAGTTTTGAGGTTAAGTTTTGAGGGAAAAATTGAAGCTTCACATTTGATAAAGGTGGTGCGTTATTGTGCACAGTACAGTTGTCTAAAAATAAGAGTATGTCGTTTCTCTCTTTTCATATCAGAGTTCAGTGAGACCAACCATTCATTAACCCTTTAACACGTTCAGTGGTTTCACACCGAAACCACACATTAAACATTTTTAAAAAAATAAAATTTAAAAATATTTTGTCCCAATAAGTATCGTTTCAAATTTTTGTTCTTTTTCCTATCAATGGATGACAAAATTACGGCTATATTTAATGACTGAAACCTTTTACATAGAAAATATTGACGTCTCTTTAACTTTGGTAAATTCCCTCTTAGCTTTAAAAAATATTAAAAAAATAGTTATTTTAAATTATAGCATGAGGTTTTACTATACTTCTTTCTAATTATTAATTACAACTTTCAGTCATTTTGATAAGTAAACAGAAGAGTCGAAAAATGAAATTAAAATCTGTGGTTTCACTCCGAAACCCAACTCCAGTAAGGTACGGTAATCTCCAGGAACGGGTCACTTTCACATTCCTCACCACCTCTCATTGTCAAAGCCACACATTTGCAACTCCCCCCCCCCTCCGACCTCAATCGCATTCCATGGGTACGTGTAAATAATTTTCTGGCACTTCTGCTGTCTATCCCGACATGGGCTTGCATCTAACATTTGGAAGCTATAATTCCTAATGTGACATTTTTACTGAGTTTGCTTCTGAGATTATCCTTGTACCAGTATATTTCTATTCAAATTGGCTGCGTCAATAGGATAGGGGGGGGGGACTCAACACAAAAGGGTTATAACTTGTAGTTTCCTTCCTATATATCGTTTGAACTAATAGGCGCCTGTTAGTTGCGAAGAAAATAAGCAGTAGCTAATTCAAAAACATTCTCCAAGACAATTTGCACGTGTGTTGTCAAAAGCGTAAGGGACACACCACGTGTACCGTTTATGGAGGCACAATGGTCCATTTGGTCAAGTAACTCCATACGTCAATCTTGACATGTATGGATTAAGTGAGTTCTGCTAATGAACTGACGTAACAACATTTTAGGGCTATGAGCTCAGAGACAAATTTTCCTTAGGCATTTTGTATTTGGGCTATTCTCAAAGAAGACAGAAATATCAATCCAGCCTTTTCTTGTATTTCTTAATATTGGTGATAAGATGTTTTAAGTACTTCTTCGTGTAATTTCTGGTAATTTTTTTTAAATGCCAAGAAAAGGATTAACCATTCCAGAAGCTCTGGAAGTATTTCACAACTTACCTTCTGATATTGAATCTGATGAATCATCACCCAGTGAAGCAGAGGATGTAATGACTACAAAGTCATCTTCAAGAGAAAATACCGATATTGATGAGGAAAAAGATGACATAAGTGTGCCAGAACCATCCCGTATATTTGAAGTTACTTGGAAAAATAAAGCGTCTATAAAGATCCAAAATATCCCTCTTACCGAACGAAGTGAGCCCTCAGATGAAATAACATCCATTCAAGATCCTTCACCGATTTCACCGAAAGAAAGAAAATCAAAAAAATGGTGGCATTGTATATATTTTAATTTTTTTTTTTTTTATATGACAATCATCAATTCATACATTCTTTGGCCTCTGATGCACACGGTGAGATAACCCCATACTATAACAACTTGAAAAGTTTTCGGTTAGATTTAATAACAGGCCTTGTGTCAATAGGACATCAACAATTTCCTGAAAAACGGTTTGCATCTAATTCTTATTCTGGACCCATGAAACTGAAATTCAGGAAACATACAGTTTCTGAAAAGGAGAGACTTAAAAATGTTGGCCACATACCAACCAAATGCAAATCCAGAAGATGTGCTCTAACTGTGATGTTGGATTATGCATGATAGCAAAAAGTAATGATAATGTGACATGTTTCGAAAAATTTCACAAGGACTGGAAATGATATCCTTTTTAAATTTTCTACATATATAACATTTTTAGTTATAAGTTAGAGTTTAACTTCTTATAATGATTAATTTTCTCTGTGTGCATCAAGCTATCTAACAGTTATATATATGTATATATTATTTTTAGTATGTAATGCAAAATACATGTAATTTTATGTCCAAATTTGTATTAAAATTATAAAAGTTCAGACAAATTAAAAAAAATAATTAAAAACTTATAAAATTATTTTTTAAAATTAATTCTGTTAAAATATAAAAGTTTATATAGCCTTAAAATATTAGATTTCTTTTTCTAAATAGTCTTTTGGATTGGTTAGTTTGAATAGGAAAAATGGACCGTTACTGTTCAGTGGTTTCTTGAAATTGAAAATTGCTAAAAAAATTTTCTTTGTATATTTATGTTCATCATCATGTCTAATAGTCATTTTTGAAGTTATTTTGTTAATTTTTTAAAGGGAATATGTAGTGAACTTTAAAGGGTTAAAGAGTTTGGAGGTCATCCATGCCTTTTTGTTTGAGCGGTATTTGGTAGGGAACGAGTTTATGCCCTTGAAACACCAAGGTTTTGCAGATTTTCCTATGATGAGAGGAGTAATCTTTTCTGAGCCATCCATGTTTACAGCCAGTAAAATAGTTAACCGCTCCTTGCTATGTTTTCCTCCATGGCATTTTTCTTTTTTGAATGTAAATGTTTTTTCTGGCAAACACTTGAAAAAGAGTCCGGTTTCATCCGTGTTGAAAATATTACGTGGTTTGTACTCCTTTATTAGATCCAAAAGAGAGTTCTGCCACTTAGAACAAACGTTAATATCGACACTTGAGCTTTACCCGCACATTTTTTTGAAGACTATCCCATTCCTTTTCTTAAAATTTGTAAGCCATCCCTCGCTAGCTGAAAACTCGATTCCTAATTCTTTGGCGAATGCTTTAGCTTTTTCCTTCAATAAAGAGCCACCAATCGGAATATTCTGTCCTCGACACTGTCTCATCCATGAAACTAAACACTGTTCAAGACGTGGAAAATTATATTTACTAACGCGTTTTCTCCCTCTATTCGAAGATGCACTTAAGATTTTCTCTTTATTCTTCAGAATAGTGGAGAGCGAGCTCAGTGGTATTTCAAATTCTTTGGCTACATCGACCTTCCTCTCACCTTCTTCAACTGATTCTATCACCTTTTGCTTTTCAGAAATTGTTAAGCACTTAAAAGAAGATATGGCGTTCCTTTCCCGTGATAAGTCGACACTGAGGTGAGGTGTAAAGTAGTGGCCCAAGGTTTATCGAAATTAACAGGTAGGAAACGTAAATCAACACAACTTTAGTAAAATAATATTTTTAATTTAAAATTTTGAATCTAAAATGAACACAAGGCGTATTCACAGTTCACACTCAGCTACGGGGTATACTAAATAGCAGGGGTCGACAACTATGGCACAAGGAGCAATTCTTAGTGGCACATTACCGCTCTTTTTTTAAAAAAATAATAGAATAAAGTTAAATCCCTGTCTCTCCTGTCTTTGCCTCGTACATTTTTATATAAAGGTTTTATTTTCAATTCTCTGCCATAAAACGATTCTGCTGAATTATCTTGGTTGTACTTTGAGTGCTTTATTTTAAAAAAAGAACATCTGTTTAAATGTGACTCATTATTAGTAATAAATACTCAACACAAATCAAAATTATTGTGTAATACTTGTAAAAGGAAGCATCACTCATTACTGCACAGTGAATGAAAAAGAAAGCAGTTTTTCCTTTATCCATCTGAAGCTGGGTATCAATGGAAAACTAAAAAACAGATGGCTTAGGGGAATAAATCAAAATTCTGCTTAGCAAATACCAGAAATATAATAAACAAAGTAGTTATTCTATCACCCTGCACAATTTTGACTGAAAATAAGTTCAGTAAAAAAACTGCTCGTGGGATAATTAGAGGTACAGGAAGTGAATCTAACTTCATAATATTGAAGGTTTGAATTATCGAGAATTTTATAGGATAACTTCGAATTATCGCGTGTTGTAGTCTGGCCAACCACAAATTTTACTTCAAAATATTGAGAGTACCAAAATGTATGGTTTTAGTTCGAAATATCAAGAGTTTTTCTAGGGGCTGAGCATATACTTCGAATTAGTGAGAGGTTTGTATTATCGAAAGTTCAAATTATCGAGAGTCAACTGTACTATCGTAATAATACCCAAGTTCAAGATAATTCGCCCAGTAAGCAATCTAGATTTTGCATGTGTCATATGAGCTGAATTGGCAACCCTGTGCTTCAATTAATATAATGTCGCCAATACAGTTGCGATACTATGCAAGTACCTATTAAGTCATCAAGCAATATAGATTCATTTCTTAACTTCTTTTTGATTATACTTAGAACAAAACACAATCAAAATTATCTTATGGAAATTGGCAACATTTAGCATTTATTACAGTTTCAAAATTATTTTACCTATTTTCCCTCAAAATAAATATATTTTCTCCACAATATAATAAATAGCAAAATACATCCACAAATTTATAATGAATAATTAGTTTATAAATTTTATAGTATAAGGCTGTTTCAAGAATTTAGTTAAAATTGAAAAAATAAATAATACGCACATATATATACAAAAAACTATATACAAATACATGATCAATACAAGACGTCTAATTTTCTATGAGAATCAATCGAAAAAATTATGAAATGTAAATAATTATTTTAGAACATATTTCAAATGTAATAATCAGCTGTATGTAGCTGCAATAATGTCGATCTCATTCAACATATGTAATAAATAAAAAAATCAATTTGGCTTTGAAAATGTAAACTTCCATATGATATACTGTTTATACTTTAATTAAAATGTTAAATATATAATACTAACTTTTTAAAAACAAATTCATAAAAGTTTGTTTTTTGACACTTCAAAAAAATATGTACAAAAGTCTCTTTTAAAAGTGGATTTATAATTAAATGCAAGTGAAAAAAATAAAATATATACCTGTCCAACAGTCAAAGCTCCAAGTACTGCGCCCATTTTCAATTCTGATTATTATCTTTCAAAAATTCTTAAAAGGGAAAACTAATTATAATATAATGCACAAATTCTATAAAATGACAATTACGTTTACTCTTCTCAGATGATTCAATTATCTTTCTAGAATGAAACAACAACAAACATTTAGTAGAGTTGAGAAGTAAGCACTCAAAAGCGCATGACAATATTTTGCGGTTAATGAGTTTTTTTGTATTTACTCTAACTTTTTTTTACTCTGTTATCAGTAGTTACCTGGAAGGAATTAATGGATAAAAAATGTTTGCTCGATATTTTTCTAAGATATTTGGTTTATTCATTAATGCTGCAATGAAAAAAATTAAAATTTATTTCCCCAACATTTTTTCAATATGCTGGATAATGTTTAAATAATTTATTCGTAACGAGTAACATAATAAGCTGCAGTACTCAATCCGTCCGAGTACTCCAAGAGATATTTCCATCAATTTTAAACTTCTTGTCTCGATTCTGTCGGGGAAAGGGCTGATGCACATTTTATCTGTTAAATTAAAAGGCCTTAAATTAGTTTGGCATTGATGAGGAAAGAAATGTATCAAAGCAGATATTGATCTTGTTACCTGCACATGTTGACATTACAGGCAATGAAAACGGAGATAAAGTGTCGAAAGAAGCTAGAAATCTTAATAATTACAACTTTGTCAACACTACTTTATTTGACACAAATGCTGTCCCAAATTTCAAATTGAGAGAGAAGTCAATTCCTGTAAAGAATCAAATCTGTAATATAAGTGAAAACCTCCTTATAACAAAAACTATTTCTAGGCTAAGAACAGACCATTGCAGAGGAATGAAGTTTGATAGGGATGGTAAGAGATCTTCTCTAGGAATTGTGATAATTGTATGGATACAGAGCTAACACCTGCTCATATTTTTGTGCAGCTATTCTTGCTGCTCTACAAGAATTAAGCTGAATTCACACCAAAGCTGTCAGCGTAAAGCGTTGAGTGTCTAGCCAATCAGAGACCTTATCTCCCCGAGTTGAAGTCTCTGATTGGCTAGACACTCAACGCTGACAGCCTTGGTGTGAATGCAGCTTTAGGGGTCCTCTTTTCGTCAACAAATTATGTGGACAATATTGAACAGATTTCCAGAACAGTCATCTGGGTCCATGGTACTATCTGATTTGGTCCCGTCAGGGATATGACATCATCATCTTTGATCTCGTCATTTCATTGTGGTTCAAAATGTCGAGGCCTATTTGTTGTGGTTATACATCTTAGTTTCGGGCAGTAATTGATATATATAATCAGAAGGGCTTATATCAACAAAAATATTATGCTAATTTGTAGAAACTATAGTCCAGCTGCGATATCAAGTAATCATCGCAGACAATCCATGACTGGCGATATTTCAGTCAAGCCTTTTTTTCGAGTTCCAATTCCACTAATGATCTGCCTGTAGAAGATCACGTTAAATGTATTTGACGGGGCTTAAAATCTTCATGGTGATATGGATATGGAGAGAAAAATGCCAGTTCAAGTTGGACTTCGTAATTGGAATTATGGTGGCTACAAATTAAGTGGCGTATTAATTATGGTTAGGGGAATCTTTGTGCCTGGCGCGAAAATAGTTTGAAGCATTCACGCAGATAGTCCTGAGTGGGCCCTATATCAAAACTTATTAGGGGTCCTTTTCAAAGGTCCCTTAACATTTTACATATGTAGGAGCTACTGTTGTTGATCCCATATCATTGATACGACTGATACTGTGGTAGCTACGCCTCTAGTTTGAAGATATATGAGGGTAGAGATGTAATTTTCTGAGCAGGATCCAATGACATTATGGAGAATATTAGCCCCATCTCCTACAAAGTCAAATTTTGGGGTCCATGCCGGATTTTACACAGGTTTGCAAAACGTTAACGTAGCATAGGCCTTCCCCCCTCCGCGATGGGGGGGGGGTACGTTACACCGCTGGCAGGAACGATATTTACGTTGATAATTATTCACTTTACACACTTTAATAGGGCTGCGGTAGCCCAGTGGTTAAGGTATCGGATCATGGCAGGCATGCCATGAGTTGCTCAGGTGCCGTCCACGTCACTTGACCATGGTTCAGAATTATGTGGTCCGTCGCCAAAAGTCCTCATGTAGCTGAACAGTGCGACGCTAATCACTCACTGACACACTTTAATGCAAAGCCTCATAAAAATCTGAGGATAAAACATAGTTTTTACGTGGAAAATGTTTATTTTCTTTTTCATAATAGTCTTCGTTGGACTTGGAGATCGAAAGCATGCTATATCATCCCTTTTGTAATGTTTCTGTTTTCTTAAAACATCTAATTGACTGTTTATTAATAATGAATTTTGAAGCAACACGAGGGTTATTGGCGGCGGACTTGAAGTGGTCAATGTCAAGTGACGATGACGACACATCAGCTGGAACCCTTCTCTACAAACTTCCCCACCACATTGACGGGAGAGCTTTGAGCCACTCAACACTACGAATCGTTAGTGGTGTCAGGATTCTACAGAAACTAACGCCGACCACAAATTCACGACTATGACCACTCGATTTTTGCAACCAATTATTTCTGAGTTATCATGTGAGTTATACTACAATCGACCAAGTATTACTTTTAATACTCATGTAAGGGGACTCTCACACATATAGCTTTATTAAAATTGAAGAAAATAACAAGCGTAACAAATAGATTGTAAAACAATTTGGCTTGTAATAACCTATGGAATCCTATTGTAAAGTACTCAGGTGAAAAAAATCACACATGTATAACATTCGAATAAAATAAAAAACACCCACTTCCTTAGTTTCATTAAAAACAGCAGATTCCCGATAATTCAGGTTTTCAATTAAAAAAATATTACCAAACTCATTTTAACAAGCTGGTAATCTAAAACAAATATACTTACATAATTTTTACAAATAACATGCAATCACTTTTTTATGTTAGCTAATAAATGCTCAAAGATGAGACTAAAACTTTTTTTTTTCTGTAATCATAATAGTCATTAAAATTTTTATAATTTACTTCATATTCAGCATATATCATCAATTGAATATTATTCAATTCACATTACTCATTTGTCAAGTTATCAACCTAAGACTTATAAATCTGAGCAGGTTTCAAAACCTGCATCACACAATGCTTTAAGATTCAGTTTGATTATATAGAAAGGAACTTTCATTATTTAGCACAATGGTCTTTAGATGGAATCAAAAGTTAAAAACTGTTTTTGACTGAAACTATAAACCATACGACAAAATGTTGTTAGTTTAATTGTACATTAATTTTAAAAAAATATAATTTTTTTTATGATAGAAATCTACTTTTAAAAAATTCAGTACAAAAAATCTCTTAAATATAACTGTTAAAAATCTTATTTGTGTGATATATATTAAAGCAAGGATTTCACAGAAATCTTTAAGGTAAAGGTCCCTAACTCCTTGTATTTTGGATTCTTTCCATTATGTATTTGTATAGTATATGTATAAAATCAAATTATGGAAAAAATCAGCAATGTGACAGAAAAATTAATGCAGTAAAATATATTATAACCAATTATGTGCTTCTTAAATTTTTGATTATTGATGATGATGTGCACAAAAGGAATATAATATAAAAATATATTTATAAATGCATTTAATACATAGAAAATTTAACTAAAAACCTTACTGTAGACACATCATTTACATTTTATAAAAATATAAGACTGATATTCCTGATATATATTACTGTTATTCATTTAAAAATAAACTAAAGATGAGATGTAATTTCAGATTTACTTCAAAATGTACAACGTACATTAATAAATAAGGATTCAAAAATTGACAATGATACTTAATATTCCTTCAATGATATGAATTATGGTCAAATTCTTAGTTATTAATGATGTAATTCTCCAGTGGCGTAACATATACCCGACATTGCGGGGGGGGGGGGGGGGGGGGTTCTAAGGGCCCCAAAGCTCGACTGTTTGAGCCCCAAACCTGACTTTGCAGAGGGGCCCTAGTATTCTTCGTAACACCACTGTAATTCTCATAGACAATACAGTTTCATTGGAAATAAAAAAATGTATGAATTAAAATTCTTTTTAAGTGTAATTATATAATTTGAATAAATCTTTTTGAAAAATCCATCTATATTACAGTTTAATTGCTTAAAAATAAATTTGATATCCAACAAATAAAAAATAAGGCTTGTGAAGAAATAAACTTAGAATAAATATAAAAAAATTGTTATATCATTGCACATTAAAAAAAATCTTTCTCAGCTTTTCAAATTTTTTTATTTTATATAGCACCATTGCATAAATCAATTTAACAAAAACAAGCACATTTATAGAATTGAAAAAGAAAAAAAATCCATATATAATTATAAAACAATAGGTAAAATGGAAGTACAAATTTTTTGATATATTTTATAATTACATAACAAATCTAAAATATTTTATAAACAATCCTATTCCATATTTCTTAAACACACAGTATGTAACAGTATAATAATTTGCTCTTTCAGTAATTTTCTCTTTACGAGTTCATAAAATTGTTGACATCAAGATTTAGTTATCATGGGAATATATTCTGTACAAGGGCTGAGTTGCTTTATGTTATAACAGTAGGAGCATCTCTTCCAGTAAATTCTTTTATTTTTGTTATCTCGAGAGCAATGTTGATCAAAGGTTTCAAAACTTCCTATAATAAAAGGGGGAAAAATCATTATATAAATTCTATTTTAATAACATCAATGTTGTTTACATTAATATAATACTATTTTAATGCACATCATAATGTAAAGAATACAATTTTTAATAATGAGCATACTTTTTTTCTTTGCCAAAACCATATGGAGAATAAAGCACATCTATAACACTGTCTTACAATATTTAAAATAAAAAGTAACTATATCAGATATTTTTAGAGAAATATCATAAAAAAAGTTATTTTACAGCAAATTACAATACCTGAGGAGACAGGAGCAAAAAAGTAAAATATATGCAAAAAGGTAAAATTCTCTTTAAAAAAATACTACTTACTTTTATGTGAAATCGATAAAAGAATACATGGAATGTGTGTTTTTTTTTTATATGTATTAAAACGTATATTTTTTTGAAAATTAAAACAAGTTGCATGATGGATACAAAGAAAATTTAAATATATTGTTAGAAAACTGCAGAATAAAAAATAACTGTAAAGAAAAAAGCCCAGAATTGCAATTTTTGAAATAAATATTAGAAAAACAGCAGTTTTTCACTGCAGAGAACTTGTTATCCATACAAAACACACAATCCCATTTAAAAATTATTATTTACTTTACTTGTTTTTTTTATATTTTTACAAGACATTTACAATCATTACTCTCAAAAAGATTTTATAAGATTTTACATAACTAAAAATAAAGCTATGATGCTTAGAAACTCATGAATTCCTGTAAGTTAAGAGTGCCAGGATCATTCAAGACCATAATTTTTTTTATTTATTGAATTATAATGTTTACAATTTTTCTAAAAAAATATAAGATTTATTTATTTTGTATACATTGATATACCATAATTCTTGAAATCGATATAAATATCTTTTTACTACCAGAAAACATAGTAACTTATAAATTATATATAACTACACCCAAATTTATCGTGAATTTGATACAAATCTTTTTATCCCCTAAAAACAAGACATGTCTTTTTTCATCATTCAATATAATTGAATTTATATTTACAAATTTATGCAAATAAACACTACATCATGGTTTTAACTACCAAAGCAATATTTCCAAGGACATGCATCTAAACTTTTTAGAAATATTTATAAATGTATAGTGTATTATTTATTGAATATTTTTTCAATATATCCAAATTAAGCTGTAAGAAATACCCAATATCAAATGATATGTAGGGTTTCAACAATAAAGACAATGTATACATATATAAAGATCATACATAAAACAAAATTTTTCTAGATGCTTTGGACTGAATTTTTTTTATGATTGACAAAAAAGGAATATTAGATCAAAATAACAAGAACAGTGCAAAGTTAGAAAAAGAAAATTTTCATTTACTTGAGCAGGTTGTTTAATTTTTGCTTCATCTTTTTCATAACTATCAATGTATAAGCGAACAGTAGCACCACTACTGCCAGTTCCACTCAATCGTAAAACAATTCTAGATCCATCATCAAAGAGAATTCTAATTCCCTATCAGAATAAAGAATATAAAAAGATGATATAAAAAATAAGAATAAAACAAAATAAACTATTGAAAGATTATACAATGACCCTATAACCTTACTAGACATCCTTGAAGAGACAATTTATTAGCACACATTTTACTGAATAACAGTTTTAATATTGTATGAATATATATATATATATATATATAATGTATTATACCAAGGAAAAAATATTCTAAATGCAATCAAACTAAATTCTCAAGAGTTTTACTACAATAATAAGGTTAATATAATATCTAATAAAAGAAAAAATAGAGGGGCTAGAACTAAAAGATTAAGTAGAGACCAAAAAGTCCTTTCAGATAGTATTATAGATATTTGTAATAGCTTTGATAACAATTTTAACATAAAACACATTAAATCTTTTATGTTTGGACTCAGTAAGACAGAATTATGTATTACAGAAGATGTACTAATTTCAAATAAAATTAAAGATTGTCATGCTTTGCACATTATTAAGGACATTCATAAATTTTTGAAACATAAACATAACATAAATGTTAATGTAAATAAGGATTATCAAATAGAATACTGTACACTTTTATATATGAATAAATCATATGATAATGTTAATTTTTCTGACATATTTAAAAAACACATGTCATCTTTCCCAATACAAAATATCACTATTAAAAAAGCTTTTAAATACAATAAAAAAATAGGTAGATCAATTTTTAACTATAATGTGCCTATAAAGCAAGATAACTTAATATGTAAATGTAGTGAATTTAAAGATTTCATTGATCAACATCACAAGCATGTTGTTACTGGTGATCTCAATATTGTAAAAGACAATAATCTTAGAAATATTATGAATAAAGGTACTGGTTTTAGATTAATGATTTCGAATAATAATAAAATTATCAAAAATCAGTTATATAATGATATTGAGCATTTTATATACAAAATAGTTATTAAATATAGTATGCCTATAGAGGCATTCACAGAATTCAAAGATAAAATTACAAAGCAGCTTAATAAATATAACTATGGTATAGATAATAAAATCTTTTTTTAATAATATTAAAAGTCAGATTAAAAATTTACAAAATAAATTTATTATAGTTTATGTTGATAAAGTGTCAGGAAATTTTGCCTTCATATGTAAATACTATTATAATTTATTGATCAACAATTATTTCGATAATAATACAGCTTTTATTAAGTCTTCTGTTTCTGATAGAGAAATAAATAAACGTATCTTGGCTTTTCATAAAAAGTTAAAAATTCAAATTAATAATAATTTTAAATTTCCACATATATTTCTAACTCCCAAATTTCATAAAGACCCAGTTAAATTTAGGACAGTTACAAATGGTTTTAATACATATATCAGCAAAACAGGCAAAATTCTCCATGAAATATTGCATGAAACAATAAATAACCTTATATCCTCAGCCATTCTTAAAAATAGCAAATCACTTGTTGAGAAAATGAAAGATAAAAAAATTTATTCAGTTTATAGTTTAGATTTTGAAGATCTCTTTAACTCTATTAATATTGATGATTTGATTAATATTCTTGTAAATTTACATAAAGACAATTTATTTAATAATGTTAATTATGATAGATTTGGTTCACTACTTAGGTTTGTACTTAAAGAGAACTATATATATCATAAAGGTAACTATTATCAGCAGATTAAAGGATTGCCACAAGGTGGCCCTGCGAGCAACTGTCTTGCCAATTTATACTTACATTATTTTGAAAGTAGTTACATTAATAATTCTAAATTTTATATTTATCATTATATAGATGATATAATCATCTTTGGCAAACAAGCCAATTTTATACCTAACATTAATTTTTATCCACAATATCTTAATTTAATACAGACAAATAATAACAACAATGAAGCAAATTTTCTTGACATACATGTCAAATTATATGAAAATGTAATAGTTTCTAATATTTATGATAAAAGAGAAGAATTTAATTTCAATATTATAAAAGTTCCTCATTGGGAGAGTAATGTACATGTTTCTATATTCAGAAATATTGTTATTAATTATATACAACGTAATAAATTTCTTGTGTCAAAAAAATCAGACATTATAAATAACTATACACATTTTACTAAATATTGCTTAAATCAGAAATACCCAATTTATTTTATTAATAGTTATATAAATAAAGCTATTCAAAATAGTTAGAATTAAAATTATGAGATTGATAATAGCTTATTACTATAAACAAATATTTTGATATAGTTATCTCCATAGTCTAATATTAGATTAGAAATTACTTACTATTATTTTATTCATATTTACTCTGGTGTTATTATAGTTATGCTATAATATGCAACTACTTTTAATTTTTATTTCCATTTGTAATCTTTTGTTAAGTGCTACATTTCAGCCACTCTTTTGATTTAAATCTGTATTAGGGTATAGAATCTGGCAACAAATTGAATGTTTCCACTCAGATTTAGCGCGGGCTTTGCATTTGTAAGTGCAATTTTTAGGTAAGTTACCTCTATCTTGTAATGGATTTAAATATTTCTATCCATTATTTCCTATTGGTTTTTGCTCAGTGTTATTTACAAATAAAGGGGGAAGGTTGGCTGGCCAAAAAACATGTTCAACCCCACTTTTATATAAATTAATTTTTATATACTAACTGAAATCCTAAGTCAGTATTGTTCATGGCACTGCAGCATCCATTTTATATTTATTATCTCGATTACTCTTTTGTCCTTCATTGTGTGATTTTCCTGCTGTCTATGTGTTTGTCGAGTTTATTGTTTGGATGTGATCTCTTGTTAGTAGAGAATTGACATATATATATATATATATATATATATATATAAACTGGCCTAATTCTATTTACAACTATTTCCTTAAATAACAAAATTTATTTCATGCTTATCTGATTATTTTCAATTAATAAGGTTACATTTTGAATCGAATATTTTAATCAATCAGTTAAAAGAACACCAAACAGAATTTACCACTGAATGAACATATTTATTAACAAGAATGAGCAATTGAAAGAAAGGTTAATTGTGCTTTGATAAAAGAACTGAATTTAGATCTAACAGGATATCAATAAAATACTTAGTACTTATATTTTATTTTCCCAAGTATGTTTAATATTTTTTGTAACTTTCAATTTGATTTTAAATACACTTTATAATTCTGAAATCAGAATCATAGCCAACATTACAATATTTCACTAATTTGATGAGCTCCATAAGATTTCACATGAAGCCTATTATTTTTTATTAGTCATTAAAATGAATGATATCTCGAACCTACGAATCTCCAATCATAAAACTAACTGATACAAGACTTTTGTGGATATCTTTTTATTAAATCATCACACATTACATTTCTTTTAGTGATAGTAAAGAACTGAAAGATGATATTTATCTGATATCATATAACTAATGCCTTTAAAGTGATAATATAATTCAAAATGCCTAATATAACTAACATAAATAAAAAGTAATCATTGAGTTACTATGTGTGTTTTGGTTAGCATTCCAACTTTCATTTCATAACAAAAGTTATGAGGCATAACACTATTTAATATGCTCTGTGGTCCCCATTATTAAACTGTATTCCTTAATGTATTGAGCTAAAAAACGTAGCATGTTTAGTAAATCCTCAGTTTGGAAGCTCATATTTATGACTACTCAGCTAATACAATCCCATGATTATGAAGTGAATGCATTTCTAGCACTTAAATATTTTAAATTGAGCATTTTTACAGTAATCTCCAGAAAATAGAATTAAAATATATGCACCTCACTTATTGTAAGTACTCACAAACCCTAAATAGCTCTTTGCATTCATTAATAATAAAGGCAATAAGCTTCTCAATCTTAAGATATGAAGAATATGCAAATGCAAATTTTGTTAATCAGAAGCATTCTTTACAAAGCTTTGCTTAAGCTTAGTAAACTTTCATAATATTTTATGCACAAATTTTGGGTCTTTTGGAATATACAACAGTTTTTAAAACAAAGCACAGTTAGTTATTTTGATACTGCATATAAGAAGTGATCTTGAATAACCTAACTAAGAACATTCTAACTTTCCTATTAGCTTTGCTTAATTATTGCTCAAGATATACTTTTTTTCCAGTGTAGTGTTAAAAATAGAGAATAAAAAAATTCTTTGTCATATTATGGTTTTTTATTTCAAAAAAAGTAAAAATATTAGTCAGAACTCTAGTAAAATTTATGTAGTATATGGACAAAGTGCTATTTCAGATGACACAGTTTGAAGGTGGTTTGAGATGTTAAAGTGCAGAGATTTCAGCCTTTAGGATGATGTCTACTCTGGGTGATCCTCATTTGTGAAGTCAGAACTGACCAATAATTGAGGTATTGTCTTTGAGCATGGCAACACTCAAACCCATATTTCAATACAAGTTAGGCAACAACTTATTGAGTATGATAGTTTTGTGTATAATTCCCCCCCCCTTCGATATTCATCAGATCTGCCCCTCTCAGATTTAAAACCTCTTATCTGAAATTTCTCTAAAGATTATCAAAAGCACATTAATATAATTTTAAGAACAAACCTACCAATTACATAAAAAAAGAATTACTAATTTTGTACTATTTTATTGTTACTAGTTATTGTTACTACAGAAAATCTTGCTTTATATATATATATATATATATATATAAAGCAAGATTTTCTGTATGATTCTATATATATATATATATGCAATTTGATTTTTAATTTTGAACATAAGTTTGCCTCATTGAGATATACAATCTGAACAAAGCTTCTCATAATAAAAATGAAAAGTAAACAAAGGATTTCTTGTAAAAAATTTTAATAAAATGTATGAAATACAAATAAAATTTTCTTACTTGTTTGGAAGCAACACTCTGATCTACTGGATCAGTATATTCAAAATTATCCATTTTTGACACGACATAAGATTTATTCAGAGATGATAATGATTTATTAACTAGAGTTTGACTTTGCATAGTAGTATCTAATTCAACAACCATTTTGTTGCAAGGCTCAGCATCACAATTTTCATAATCATATCTAAGAAAATAAGAGAGCATCATTCAACAGATACTAAATGCATAACTAAAACAAAAAATATTCCAATAGTCAATAACTAAGAAAAACATTCTGACTGTACATTTTTTAATTATTTAATTATAAATCATCAAAAAGGAAGCATTATTTTCAAAATAAATTATGTACTTTTTCAAGGCATTAAAAATTTAATTCTTATGACAAATATAGAGAATCTGGAAGGCCTCACATGGTTAAACACAAAAAAATAATTAATTTGCAAATTTTATTCGATTACTACTGAAAATACCATTAATAACATTAAAAATACTATTTAAGAATGTCATTAACTTATAGGCAACGAATTTTTGTTGTTGAATTCATTATTTGAGTTTAACACAACTTTTAGAAATAAGAAAATTATAAAATTCTCAAAACTTGTAATTATAATTTTATGTGCATATTAGGGACAATGGTCCATATTTATTCAAAATTGTAGGACATATAACAACATAATAAATGTGTTAACATAATAAATAGAGCACTAAAATTCTTGCTTCCTACTTTGTGTCCATAAAATAGATGTTACAAAATGAACACATTGGTATGGATTTCAACATGCAACAATAAAATCTGACACCAAAAGAGGTGCAGATGTTGCAGCAATTTACATCAGTTTGGTGCATAAAAGTTAGTAACTATTCCTAATTTTTCATTTAATTTATCTATCATAATAAATAACATACATTTTTATTTATTCAGAATTAATAACAGTTTTTATACTTGGCTGAAACAAAAATGGCAGTAAAAACAATACAAGACAATATAATTATTGCCATCTGAAATATATGTGTGTATATATACACACACACACACATATATATATATTATATATATGTAGTGTTTAAATGATAAGGAACATAAATATATGCCAGTCAGTGGTTTATATCCTCTTCAATAGATGGTGATACAAACCCACATATACGTACGTCCCCCCTGGGGTAGGCTAGTTTTGTTTTGGTAGGGGAACAGATAAGGGGAAGGGAAGACAAAGGTTTGGTCTGTGTGGTCGATGATCCCAGCAACGTAGCTAGGTAAGAATATGATGCTACCCAAAGTTCAAAGTCACAGTTATAAGTTTAGCAGTGGAAATGGTTCAATGTTATTTGAAGATGTTCTAAATTAGAAATATAAGTGGGTTACAGAAATATGCTCTAATCAGTAAAACTAGAATATAATTATGTTTCTAATTAGTTAGAAGTTGCTTTTCACACACACCATTTGTAAATTTAATTTGTAGAGGAGACTTATTTTATAAAATATTGCACAAATACATTACGGTGTTTCACTACTCTAAATAAATCCCTAAGCCCACATTCAATCTTATTAAAAAATCTATCCAATTTGTTATTTTTTTCAAGCAATTACACAGTTATGCTACACAACACCTAAATTTTAGTCTTTTGATACTATTTCATTAAAAAAAAATTAAGCTAGAGGCACAACAAATTGGTCTTATTTTTGCATTAATTATACCCTTTAGGCTTGTTCAAGCTAAAATTGCATGATTTCTTAGTTTTCTCCTATTCTGATTTCTTATTGATACTTGATTGTAACCAAAATAATTACAAGTTATTTGTAGTAGTCTCCTTATAAAATTTTCTAATTAAAAAAAAAAAAAACTAAGGTTAAAAACTAACATCCAGAAATTCACAGTTAAAAGTCTGAAAATTTGCTTATTATTAAATATATTTTTGGTTAAAATTCTCAAATAAATTGTTAAGTAATAAAACAATTTCAAACACTTTTTTTTCTTTAGAAAATGAATAAAATAGAAATTTTACCTTGTAAAGAAATTTCGTCCAAATTTTTTCCAATGCTTAGTAAGGATATCTTCAACACTCAATTTCTCTTTAGCAAGAACTGATAACCAAGCTAGAACAGCCCAAATACCATCTTTTTCTCTATATAAAGAATAAACAAATTATAAAAAATAAAAATTTAAAATAAGATTTAATTTTGTATGAATAACATTGATTTCTCTCAAAATATTTAATTTTAAATGAAATCAATTCTAGTAAATGCAAAGTTTTACAACAAAATGGCAAGTAATTTACATTAAAAGTATGAATGCACATCTCTAATTTGGACATTGAGTTTGAAAAAAAAAATTAAAGGAAATTAATTTAATATAAATTTATTTACACTTTGAAATAAATAAAATTAAAATTTAAACTAAACAGATGTGAATTTTTCATTCATATCTGATTTGCCAAACAATTTCAATGACAACTTAAGTGGTGTAAAAGGACCAATCTATACCATAAATATATCATAGTGTTTGTGTTTAATTGTTGTGTCAAAGAACAAAACAACTGGATGCAAAAAGGTAAAGTAGTCATTACTGTGCAGATTATCCCCCTCCTCCCGAAAAGTGTAGTGAGGAAGTATATACAGCGAATTTCAGGGTACAGAAGGTGGGAAAATTTGTGTAAATGCATTTCTTCATCATCACTAAACAAACAAAGACTATGATTAGGAAGTAGCAGTTCTATTTGTCAGCCATGGGAATTTAACTTCCCCACATGCAACTAAGAAAACTAAAATCCGCAAGAAGTATGAAAGATCCAAGGAGCTGATCGACCAAAATATTAAGACTCCACTGATTTATTGTCTCATTATGAGGAAGATATGATTATGAAACTTATCAGCTGCTTCCCATGTACTTGAATGGCAATGGCCTGCAAGTAGGTATTTAGGTGAAGGACATTAGATGGATACTTGTAGGATACCAAGACACCTTTGAAACACAACCTCCCATGTCATTGTTCTTTACTTATGCAGCTATACTGGCTGAATTTTTAGTATCTGCAAACTTCAAGAACGTTTTCTGAAGAGCAATGCAAGTAGAAAAATAGTTTGAGATCAAAATTCTGATATCAATGAAATATTCTAATTCCTTCGAATTTACATTTTCATTTATGCAAGAATTTACCTAAATTTTCAAAAAAAATTTATATTTTTGTTTAAATTATATGGTTAATTTAAATCTTAATACCAACATAAAATGTTTGCATTAAATCCCTGAATTTGATATGTATAATATAAAATAAATTTATAATGTTTTTTATATTTTAATAAATTAATTGAAAATCAAGATATAAATTTTGATTCGCTAAATTTACTAAAATTTTTCTTTGACTACTATATCTTTGACTAAAATGATACGAGAGTTTCCTTATTTTTTCAATGTTTTATACAATATTCATGCCATTTTATACAAAGCCTACAACAATATTGAAAAAAAATAATGGGGAATAGTAGAAATTGTAAGAGACTCCTGTGTTTTAAAAGAAATTTTTGTCAATTTCTTGTACTAAAATTGATAAATAATTATCATGCCCAATTCCTTAAAAATGGGAGAGTAACTTCCTTCCTTATGGACTTCCAGCAGATGACCAACACAATATCTTGTCACTACTGTTCAATGACATACAGCAACATCAATTAATGACAAAAAGGAAGGGAATCAATATAGTTAAAAATGCTGTCCTGAAGAACATTTTCTTTTCACAGCCATCCATCTTTTAAAGACTAAGCAAACCCATAAAAGAATACCCAGAAACATGCAAAAATGGTTGACAGTCAAGGGGAAAAAATTGCCTAAAAATACTTTAAAAAAAATTCTACTTAGAAAATATTGAAACTACATAAAAATTTGTAAAATATTTTCAAGAAAAGGTGTAAGCAATTACAAAAATAAAAAGCTTACTAAATTAAAAAAAAATTATGAAACAAATTAACTGATGTTGCCATTTAGGTCAAGGTAGGCAAAACCCAAAGAACACACCAAGAAAAAAAATGAGAATTAAAAATATAAAAAAAATAAAATAAGAACTATAAAAAACCCAACAGAGATGAACTTATTACAAATAAAATGCATACATAAAATGAATCAGGTAAGTCGTAAGATAATTTTTTATGTGGTAAATAATTAAATATTTTTTAAACAAATATATAAATATTACTATTTCAAAAAGTTAATAATTTTATATAATAGTTAATAAAATAATTAAAATTAAAGGTCTTCCTTTTATAAAAATATTAATAACATGCAAAGTTGTATCAAAGTAATCTGTAATGGGTTATTGTTTGTGTTAATAATTAATAAGTTATTCAGTATTTATATATATACATAATATTTATATTGTTCACATAATAAAACCTTAATTATAAAAGTTATAATGTTTAAAATGACTACTGAGTAACAATATTGAAGTATTTCTGCTATCTAAAAAAGAATTAAAACTTTAATAAATTTAATACATAAAAAATAAACCCTAATTTGCTTTAATAATTTTCTTTTAAATTGAAATAATGCTCATTCCACTAAACACGAACCTAATATGATCTGATCCTGTTCCAAAGCTTTCTTCACCACATAATGACAGCATTCCAGCATCCATTAAATTCCCAAAATATTTCCATCCTGTTGGTGTTTCATATATTTTTTTCCCAGTAACTTCAGCCACTCTAAAAATGTTTAAAAAATAAAATATAATTTCTTAAGAAATTCATTAGATAATATCAAAATCCTAGATTTTGGCTAAGTTAATGCACTAACCTCCTAATATTAAGGTAGAACCAATTACTGGAACTCATCCATTAAAAGAGTGAACATATTAAAAATTACAATTCATATAATGATTATAATTTTAAAAAACTTGATAAAACAATTATGTCCATCAGTTTTTTCCCCCTATATTTGCTGATTTTCAATTGCCAGCACTAAGATATTTCTATTTTCTATAAACATATTCAAAATAAATAATTTACCCAATTTGTAAAGATAATGGTCAATTGGTTGAATGGAAAGTGGTTTATAAGCTAAAGCATTAAAACAACTTAATATGTTTTGTAGTATGGTCCAAAGATTTTTGGGATTAAATTGAATCTGAAAATTCAGTATCTTTATCAAATGACACAAGGGTTACAAACCCTGTGGAAGATAATTATATATCAAAAGAGCTAGAAAGTTAACTTATTAAACATGTTGATAAATTGATTAAATTTCTTTAATCAAGATATACTCTTTGATTAGGATTTATGAAAAATTTAATAACTACACACTGCTTCAATTCAAAGATGACATGTAATCAACTTCTAGATTGAAGTTATTGTATATTAATTGTAATAATTTTTTAAAACATTTATTAAATAAATATTACATTTTGCAATTTTATGGTTGTTATCTCTAGTTAATTCTAAGTGGTTAATAGTACCATTAACTGAACAATAGGGATATTTAATTCTCAGACTAATATGTTTTCTCCATAAATTTTCAAATTGAACATTAATTTTTTTTAATAAAAAGGAATCTAATACGAATAATATAACTGACCTGTCAACTGCTCCAGCAGTAGGCATGCTTCTAGCATAACCTTTCACGCCACTCTTCTTAAAATATGGAATGCATTCAAGGTTATTAGCTAAAACTGCTAAGGAATCTGATGGACAAACGAAAAAGGCCTTTTTGCCCAATATCATATTACGATCCTGTGAAAAAATTCAAAATGTACAAAAGCTATTTTTAATCATCTATATTAAAATCTGATTTAATGCATATGGAGTACATAGAATAAGATTTTTACATATTACTTGAATTCATATTTATAATTAAAAATTTAATATTTTCAATCACTAATGGGTGTACACTCTGATTTTTCTGTAAAATTCAACTTAATCATAATGTTATTGGTAAGGATGATTAATAGAAATATTTGCCATTACTATTTATGCTCTTTTACCAGTTATCAAGTAGAAAATAAATGCCTTCGCAATAGAAACTTGGTTTTGAAATAAAATAGTTATTGAGCCATTTTCACACATTTTCAAATTTCTTTATCCTCAAATTTTGCCAATCACTTGTCTTTCAAAAATGATGACATTGATCTGAATAAACGGTAATTGTGTGTGTGAATGCCAACCCATCTAATCTTTTTCAACCATGAGCTATTTTCTTTTCTTCTGCATCTTTTCTAATCCAAGCAATCGTTGATATTGCTAGCTGAATAACTTTCTGCAAGCGCTTTATGAATTTTACATAGATTTTCATTAATCAAAATTTGAATTTCTCCATTTTGAAAATTATTTACAGCATTTGTATGTGAATCATCCTCAAAACTAAAATTTCCATCATGGTATCTTGTAAACCATTTCTTTAGAGTTGAATAATTTGCAGAATGTTCACACATCTAAAGTTGAATTAACCGATTCCATAACTTCAGAAGCATTTTTCAAATTTGAAAGTAGAATAGAATGAAATGGCATAAATGTGTGTTGCTATTTGAAATCCATCTCTTATAAAATTGATACACACTGAATAACAGTTTCTAAATGTGACTGAAATTTATATAAAAAAAAGCCGCAATGATTAAGGTACATATATCCAAAATGGTGGGCAAATCAGATGCATTAAAGTATGTTTTTTTATTGAACACCTATTATAATCAACTTGGAGAATTGATGAAAACTCCACAAAATCAAAATATGTGAAAACATTTTGTTGTAGTGTAAGAAATTTCTATATATTAATAATAGATGAAAAAAAGAAAAGAACCCCCATTAATTAAAAAGGAAACGAAACCAGTTCCTTAATTGGTCAACATGAAATTTTAAGTAACATACATAAACTAAGATACCTTGTTCTATATACTTATGCTTATTTTAAATCAAATTAAAAATAACTTAACTGCTATGTTTATAGAATTACTTGCTTGTAAATTCTTCCTAATATAAATTAATTGAATAATATATCAAATGAATAATTAATATACTATGTTTTCAAATTTATACCAATAAGACTTTCATACCAATTGAGAAACTTACACCATCACCATCAAATGCAGCACCTAAATCGAAATCGCCCGCTTTCATTGCATTAACCAAATCAGCTGCATAGGTTAAATTAGGATCAGGATGATGACCTCCAAAATCTTCCAAAGGTACTCCATTCACTACACTATTAACTTCAGCCCCAAGTTCATCGATAAAAATACGTTTAGCATAAGGTCCAGTCACTAAAAAAATCAGATGGATAAATAATTAATGAATTGAATTAATATATTACGAGATTCTTTACAGCTACAATAAAATATGCTAGGATATGGTAACAGGATCCACATATTATAAAATATATTTTCATATAAAATATTCTAATATTAATATAAGTTCATGTGACAGTAGCACATTTTTATTCCAAGGAAACCATCCTGTAGAAAACCAGATGTCCAACAGGTTTTTGAAGATACTTTAAAGATTAAAAATAAACACGTTACTGCAAAAATCCAGAAAACTGACAGCAAGCTAAAAATTTGTACAGCAAAACCAAACAATATCAGTAAAAATTTAATTGACTTAGCTTAGGATGCATTCTTTTATTCTGTCAATGTAAGAATGAATAGAATTAGATTGTAGATTTCACATTTTAAGGACAGTCGGTATTGATCAAACAAGTAAAAGTAGGGTCTTTTTTTTAAGTGTATACATAGGCTTGAGAAAATTATATTTAAGATTTTACTTAAAAATATATTAATATTCTGATCACTTGATATGAAATATGTGGTTAAGAAAGGACTTGCAACTACTGCAAAAAAAAAAAAAATATACAGCCAAAAACTTATAATTTTAATTTAACAGAATTTAATGGAATTAAACTTAGAGTTGATAAATATGAGATATCTTGTAAGAACATGAAATGAACACAGAAATACATAATAAGGTCAAGAAGTTCCAGCAATGGTTGCTTACAGTCAAACAGGGGATTGTTAACATTCTTTCTATGATGTTGGAATTACTAGTTTCCATTTTGTACAACGATCAATTTCTTCACTCATAATATAAAATAGATTTTTATGCACTTAACTAATGGTCTTCAAACTGTGTTCAATGGAACCTTGGGGTTGAACACAAGCAATAAGAAAAAACAAAAAAATCGAAAAGAAAATTATAAAATGAGTATATGCAGAATGAAATAACATCCTTTTTGGTGTTTATATGACCAGGAGTATTTAAAGAATATCAAAACTATTTTCTATATATACTGCGAATATTCCATTGTTTATGATCCCGGGTTCCATGAAATAATTTTACACTTGTTAAGGCAATGTTAAGAAAATTTAATGAATTCCACATGGAAAATGCTCCTTTTTTTCTTTTGTGGGGGAAAAAACTCCCCATAGGAGAATATTTTTTAAAAAAAACCCACTTTACACTTGTAAGAGAAAAGAAGTAAAAACTAAGTATGAAAATGGATAAAGGTCCATTTGAGTACTACAATAAGTCAGAAAGTTTGCTAGGGAGAGAAAGAACTTTTCGACATATCAACAGATTTGACATCACAATCAAAATTTAAGCAAAACCAGATCCTGAAATTTAGGTCGTAAATTCAGGTAGAATACGTAGGGATTTCTCACATAGCTATAAACATTTTAATCTCAATCTGACCAACTCTTTAAGTGAAAATTCTTTCATAATGTATGTGACAATCAAAACAAATTAAAAAAGCAGAATATGAAATTCGGCTGCAGTTATCTTTAAAAGAGCTAAACTTCAAGAGTTTGTGTTAAAAAAAAATGCAAGCACATTTTATTTACTAAATATAATGCATTAAATGGATGACACCCAGAGCACAAATTATTGTAATACTATTATTGAGTGAATTATATAAAACATTTTTACTAACAAAGACAATGTTTTTCTTTTACTGTCTACATAAAGTGCTCATCAATTGATTTACTTTAAGTATTATTGTAAGATATATTCTAAGAGTGTGGAATGAAGTTCCCCAAAAACGTTTAAATAACAGTTTGTGAAGGTCACACAAACACTGGAGATGATTTTCAGAGTCTGGAAAAAGTAATGGAGATATTTTTCAATTACACAAGGGCATTATTTCATATGTTTTTATTTCTCAAGGCAAGATTGTCTACAAAGAATTTTATGTGAGGATCCTTAGACAGCTACAAGGTGCCATCAGACAAAGACAATCAGAATCAATTTAAAAGAATTAGAGAGAGAGAGAGAAGATTTAGAATTAGAGTATTTTCAAACTTTGAAATGAAAATTACACAAGATACAATAAAAAGTGAAACTCACCCCCATGCATACAATTTATAAGCAGCTTGAATCCACCAGATATATGTGATTTTAAAACAGGAAAATCAAATATTTCTTTCATCAGAATTAAATAATCATCGACAGAATCAACTACTTCAACTCTGAACGGTTCATTTTCTATTAAATAGTCATTGATTCCAATTTTAGAAATATCACATTCTAACTCTGGACAGATGTAATATTCTTTGATTTCAGTGGATAGCTTATGAATACTATTAGTACAACCATCTGGTGCAGGACCTATGAATTAAAGTTTCATAAATCAGAATTGATAAAACTTAACAATTTGTATAATAAAATAATTTCATAAACTTTACAATCAATAATACAAATATACCACAAAGAGAAATTGATTATTAAGAATTGAGAAAGAAAATATATTTTGAAAAGAAACAAATCAATAGGGTAAAATCCTAGGAGAGCCCACACCCTTGGCGACAATACAAAAAAAGCGCCAAGCGAAACCGACAATGGCGGAAAGTTAATATAGCGGGATAAGGTGGATGCGTAATGAAAATGTATGTAAACAATACAGAAATTAAACATTTAAGATAAAAAAAATATATAAAAACAGCACTTACTTTCTTACTGCTGATATCTTTTCCGAGTGGAGTGTACAGCATAACAATAGATTTTAAAAAAGTCTTGAAGGTCTCATCGCTAAGTGAATGATCGTGTGAGCGCCACCATTTTTATTCTGCGAGGTAATGGTCGAACATACCTTCGGCGAGGCTGGTGCAATTTCGAAGAAAGCGTTTTACTGTCGACCATGTTACATCATGCCGATCGTTACATTTAGAACATTCATAACTCTAAGCAATCAAATTCTTCCTTCATACACTATTCAATCAATTCTTTCTAACCTTTCGCATTCAACAAAGTAAAAAATTCTAAGATATATTCCTTCACACATGCAATCATTCCAGCCCGGTTCCCCCAAACAAAATGAAATTCGAAATGCCTGCCGACAAAATACGAAATTTCCAGAAATAGTTAGGTTTACCATATCTAGTGTATCAAAGTAGGGTTACCAAGATGGCACAATTATCGCCAATCCCAAATAATTCACGCCAAGGGTGTGGGCTCTCCTAGGACTGAACCAATCAATAGTTATTTTCTTTAAATCAGGAGAATATTAAATTTTAAGATCTCTTTGGATCATAAAATTCAGCAAAATAGTTGTTTTAATACAAATATTAAAAAATCAATGGTACCAAAATATATACTTAAAATAAAATATATCAATTTAATTTGCATGCATTTCTGCAAAATAACTGGATTATGATATTGACCTCGAAATACAGGATACATAAAAACTTTCAAGCTTGATTTCTGCACTGAATACAAATAATTCTTTTATGTTTTTAAATCTGAATATCAAACAATTATGTACTTAACACTTATTAACACAATTCAAATATTTATAATATATCAAAAGCTACATACTTGAAATATAAATTAATTTTTATTTTGGATGAACTAATTTATAAATACATAATTTGCTGATTGAATTTTTCACAAATAACATTAATTTTTAAACAAAGATATAACTGGCATTTTTTAGTAATAAATATTGAAATAATAAATATTGAAAATAAATAATTGCAGCCTAAAATAGTTCAAGAAACCATTAAAATGAATAAAAATAAAATGATTGATATTAAAAAATGTTTAAATCATCCATCTATAGTTAAAAAAACCCTACAATTTATATCTTAAACATTCATCAAAACATGACATTTTTCGAAGAGTTCTGGAAACTACTAAACAGCTTTATTAGTAGCTTTAGATATAATTCCATTATTGTACACAATCAGCAAAGTTTTCAAAATTAGGAAAATATAATTTTACAGAATAGGTTATTACTTAATTGTTTTGTTCATTATGATTTATATGAATTTTACACATTAAAATTTTATAAATTTTAAAATTAAAGAAGTTTCAAAAAAATTCTCACTAAGCAACAAATTCCAGAGATCAAAATGAAGGATCACAATTGAAAAAATTTGTTTCAAAGAAAATTATTATTCTGTAAAATAATTTAACATGGTTGTAAAACTAATTCAGGACCAAGGAAAATATAGTATTTAGAACATACCTCCATTACTAATATTAAATTTAATTCCAAAATCTTCATTTTCACCACCAGGATTATGACTAGCTGTTAAAATTATCCCACCATCACAGCCTTTCTTTCGGATCAAACAAGACACAGCAGGAGTTGACATAATTCCATTCTGTGCAACAATTAATTTTTTCACCTAAAATATAAAATAGATTTTTATAACAACTTTTCTCAATTACTAAAAAACTAAGGTAACAATATAATTTTCAAGTTTAATAATTTTTTTGTAAAATAATTAATTGTCTTGACAAAATATGAGTTCAACTGAAACGAAAAACATTTAATATTATACATTTTCAAAATTAGACTAACAAAAACTTAAAATTAATTTAAATTAATTACACAAATTAATTTATGAAATCCTATAGAGCTGTTAAATAGTACAACTTTAACAATAGATACAAACTGAAATTTGACATAACCTTGTTAGCAGCACAAATTTGTATGATTTTTTGCACTGCTTCCTTAACATAGTATCTGCCATCTCCTCCGACAGCCAAGTATGATCCTTTCAACTTGTCGCCCATAGCTGTCAAGATGCATTGCACGAAATTTTCGGTATAATTGTTTTGTTTGAAAATTTTTACTTTCTTTCGCAATCCACTTGTACCGGGTTTTTGTCCTTCAAAAGGAGATGTAGAACAGGTAGCAATTTTCAAAGATTTAGCCATAATGAAAAATCGTGTGTCAAAACAAATGCACTATTTCCCCAAACGAAGAAAAACAGAACCTAAAGACAATAAAATAATTATTTTTTCAGAAATTCGATGAAATATTTTTCAGTGAGTGCCGAAAGCTAACTTTGAATTGAACATTTTGATTCGAATGATAAATCCAGGCAAACAAAATTTGAATGAAGGTCACATTTCCGAAAGTTTGACGTAATGCCAATTTTTATTTTACAAATTTATTTAGTTTCGGAATGATCTCGTTGATGTGTTATTTAATATCTTGGCTCTCTAATGAAAGATAAGAAAGTACATTAAATATAAATCACTAATTAATAAGGATGATGTGCAAGCGATATCTTATAAAATATTCACTAGTACATTCTTTACAAATAATATTCATAATCCTAAAGGTAAAAAGAAAATGACGCTACAATGTGAAGTTTTATTAAGTGTAGAAGTAACAAGTATTTCTTTGTAATTCGATTCCAATTAGAGATGAAGGTTCCCCATTATGCAAGTTAAAAATTATCAATCATTGACTAACAGTACGTCACGTATTCAGTTACACAAGCTGAAAGTGGCAAGAAGAGGAAACTCTTTCAAGTTTAGGTGATTATTACATTTGCCACTTCCTTGGATGGCATCAAAATTTAAAACTGCTCGTATTTTTGACATTCGAAGATCGGACAAGAATGATTATTTGTTATTTTATAAGGGTTGTGGTAACCGAGTTGTCATGGTCCCGAACCCATGGCAACGTTTCATTAGTCCAAACATGGGTTCTAGAATATCTTGACTAATTATTTGTCATGCAACGGCATTGTGGAATATTAAATCTGTCGAGGCTGAAAATCTCACGTTAATATAATGTGGGAATTAGGAGAATGGAGTATCAGCTCAGATGTCCCACATCCTCACTATGCTTCAGAATTATGAAGTCCGTTTCCAATGACTCTTGAAGTTCGACTTTCATAAACAATTGGCTTTTCTTAATAGGTGAATTAATTTATAATTTACTAATAATTCATACCAAGGACGCGAGGGTTATTGGCTGATTTGAATTGGAGGATAATTTTAATTTGGAGGGTTACTTGAAAATTAACATTCTACACTTCTAATTTCAACAACATACCGACGGGAGGGGTCGAAGCTTTGACAGGTTAATATATAATCGGACCCCGATTTAATAAATCGATCGGGACCGGATATTTTATTCGTTAATTCGGGGATACTCGTAAAATTGGAGTGTAAGAAAACACAAATTTTTGTGCACTTACATTTTGGAGATTCTATAATAAGCAACTATACAAAGAATATCTATAGTTAGAAATTACACTAATTTTATTCAGCAGTTAAAATACTATTATCGAATTGAAAGTTTTAAGACACTGAATGTTAGATGTTTCACAATCCAACCATTGTATCAGTACCGATGTAAACTAATTTCAGGTCCTGGGCGCAGAAGATCTACAGGTCCCCTTGGCACTGGTGGATCGAAACTTATAACCAGAAAACCTGATTAAGTATAGCTTATGGGCGTCCAGTGGATAAACCGGCACTGCTTTGGATGCAGAAAAGGCGTTTTATGCAAATTGAAAAGCTTTTTTTTTAATAAGAGGTCTACTAATGGATATTTTCTTGGTACCAACGATGGTGAATCATTCCACACACAATAGGTTAGATAGATTCAATAACAAAAATGTGGCTTTTAATGACTTTCTTATTTCCCATAATTTTTCACCCCTTTCGGCAGATGTCTTTTCGATTTCCGCTTGCTGTGTAAGAATTGCAGCTAATGTCGACGTTATTGTTAAATTTGTGTAAATCATTTTCGTTTCCGACAATCTGCTAAGTTTCACAAATTTTTCTGCAAAACCGTACGTATAATAAACCTCTCTTATAGAGAGTGAACGGTACAAAATTCAAAATATTCCCTGCTTTCTGGAGAGGGATGAAATAAGAAAGGAATTTCCTGTTCTATTCACACACAAAACTCAGGTGAAAGGTTACACTCATGGCTCGTCTGCATCTATATAGTTTAATTATGGGCTGCATTTTTTAGCATTGAAATTTACTGCTTACGAGAAAAATCTTTTTCTGCTCTGGACAAAAAGAATATGTCCTTTAAAAAGGAATCCAATTTTTTCTTATCCAAATAAAAATTTTTTTCTCCCCGGCTGTTGAAATAATTTGTTAAATAGAGGCTTTTGCCCTCATTTTATTCGGGGAAAATAAAACTCGTTTAATCAGGGTCCAAACGAATATTAACCTTTACACAATGATTTTTGAGATTGAGTCTCTAACTTATTACACTTTCATTGAAAGTCCGTTGTTATATACTGAAACACCTGGCTGTTCTATGTGGCTCTAGTTGTGTTATTGTGTACCTTTCTTTTCTTCTTTTTCTTCTCGAATGCCTCTTTAGAATTGTTTGCGTCCTGTTAATAGCCCATCTATTTTCTATATATTGGTTCTTCCTCATTTTAATTTAAACTAAATTAAGAGATCGTATAACACTTTTATTACTTGGTTTTGACGATCAATTTATCACATTTTGTACAGAAAGAAAAAAAGTCAATAAAATTTAAAATATATCAATGCTGTCTGGCAAAATTATGGCGTCAGGTACGTGTTTCATGAGTTCGAACATTTTGTCTCAGAGTATGATTCAGGTATTATAAATCGGGGAATATAGAAAACTCATCACCCTCGAAAACTATTAAAATTTCGAATTACATTTGTCACACTGCCCTTTCTATATTTTTTAAATCAAAAATTTAATTCACTGCTACGTTAAAATTCACAACACTCATTCTTTTAAAATAAACAACCATTCTTACCAAAATTTAAAATATTAATCCCTTAACAGTGACAGTTGCAGACTGCCACTTTTGAATTAGATTTTATCTTATTTTAGTTAAAGACAGTGGCGTAGCGTGGGGGGTGGCGTCAAGCATCACGATATTTAAATTCAAAAAAAAATATTTCAAACTCCAAATCACGCCAGCGTGACGAAACTGACGGGAACGAATGAAAGCTTCAATACACGCACAGATGCAAAAAGTTTATTAGTCGCGCTATGTAATAGCATTCCCTTTTATGTTACTTAGACTCTTGGCAACCGATACTGTGTAAAGTCAATGATGCTCAAAATTATTTGCAAACAGAGGGACTAAATATCCATCAATGTGCTAAAAAAAATACGTGCTTTACAGACCGTATTAGAAGCAAAACGAGAGGAATTGGTGGATGACGCTTTAATCTATGCTAAAAGTTTATGTGAAGAGCTTTGAATTTCCTTTGAACCCCCAAGACGAATCAGGAGTAAGCATATATATGGTGACGGAAGTAAAGATTCTCAGTTATCGTACAAAAATGACATGAGGCGAACAATGTTTTCTTCAATAGACAGAGTAACAGCTGAAATTCGAGAAAGATTCCAACAGTTGCTGAATCTAGCGCAAAAATAGGCTTTTTTAAGGGGCGAAGTGATATTGAGCATGCACGAACTTAACTTAGATCAACTCCTCAAGACATTAATAAAGAAGAATTTCTCAACTTGAGCGCGTACGTCTACAGGCTTTCGTAGCTGCAATTGACCCAGGCTTTACAGAACTCATTAGGCCCGGCTTTTTGGGATTATTAAAATATATTATTGAGTCCAAACTTGAAGATGGCTTAACCAACATTGTCATAATGTTGAGAATTTTTTTAACATTTGCGATCAGTAATGCTAGTTGCGAGAGAAGCTTCTGAAATTTTGCTCACGTTTGCAAAATGGCACCTAATCTGACTTTCTAGTTCTTAAGTCTCCTATAATTTTCCGAATATCAGATATGAAAGCTAGGTGTGAGACACTGCTATTCTAAAAAACATCAATCAAGCATGTATTATCTCATAAAATAAACACTTAACCGTGATCAAAACATGAGTTTAATTAAGTCGATCTGAGTAAAATTATCTCAGATCGACTATGTCCACGCCAAGGCTAACAAATTTACCTATTCTGGTAATTGAACATGACATACATATTGATATTGACAATTGTATAAAAGATTTTGCTATGACAAAAACACGAAAAGTGCATTTTTAATCAATAAATAATTCAAAGCTGCTTTTTTTTACTTTTACTAATTTTCTTGAATAATAATTAAAATAGAGGGGTGGCAAATTTCCGGTCTACCCAGTCGGCGAAAGCCCCCGCTACGCCACTGGCTAAAGACATTATCCTTTTTTTTAACACGTTTTTATAAGTTTCACTTGTATGTAATGGAATCTTTGAACTCGATTTTTACCCACTTTAAAAGGTTATATTAATTCGAAATTTTGCACACTTGTGAAGGACCGATGACAATACAATAATTTCATAATTTTGTTTCATTGTCCTGATCAGGATACTCAAAAATAAGGATTTCGAAATTTGGGGATGAATTCATTATATTGTTTCCAGATTTGGCGACTAATTGCATAAACCATTTTCAGATTTGACAACTAATTCCATATACCATTTCTAGATTTTGCGACTAATTCCAGATTTAGCAACTAAAAGATTAAGGAGCAACCCTAAAACCACAAAATAGGCTTCTGGTTAACAAAAAATAAAACAAAAAAAGTGTTCTTGGTAGGTAGGATATGTGGTAGGGTGTGTGGGTGCGTATTTTTTCAGAAAATGGAAAAAAAAAAAAAAAAAAAGACTCGTGCATGTGAATAAAAATATTTTATGTTCTAACTGCTAAATATTTTTTTATTTTTATAAAGCAATACGTTTAGAAGTGATTATACGAATTAACACTATAGAAATCTGAAGCCCGTTAACGGAGAGAATAAACACCCTTCAGATCCATTAATTAATATCCATTAAAGAGCAAGACTAATTCCAGCAGCCACATAATTCTGGCCCCAAATATCAAACTCAAGGATAAATTCAACAAAGGATAAATGATAGTTTTAAAAACTAAAAAAACAGCCTTTTATTGTTGATTGAACTAAAAAATGAAAAATAAATTATAGTTTTAAAAAAACTAAAAAACATGCTTTTATAATGAATCGAACTTAAAAGTAAATAATAATAATAATAATAATAATTCTTAATATAAGAATAAAATGATTAACGAGAAAATTAATGTCATCGTGGTAAAAGCGTGGGGTGTGCTTGGTACTACATTTTTACACTTAACTCAGCACTTCGGAATAGAACTAGTAAGAAATTACAATAATTAATGTAAAGCACTGGTTAAAGACATTATCCTTTTTTTCTTTGAATATTTCAGCCGGAACGTATACTAATAATGCAAAATTTCTTAGAAAAATTCAAATTATTTTTGCAAAATGGCACCTAATCTGACTTTTCAGATCTTATAAGTCTCCTATTCATTTTCCGAATATCAGATACAAAAGCTAAGTGTAAGACATTGCTATTCTGAAAAACATCAATCAAGCACATATTACCTCGTAAAATAAACACTTAACCGTGATCAAAACCAGAGTTTAATTAAAATATCTTTAAATGACTCTCCCCCCCCCCCCCCCCCCCCCCAGCCTTTTCGAACTCTTTATCACTACGAACTGGTGTAAATATAGCAATACAGAAAATACCGATTGATTACATTATCTAAAATATAAAACAAGAATAGATAAAGCAATTTATACTTTTAACGTCAATATCTCGCAACTCGAATAATCGAACATTATCTTGAAAGGCAAGCTACTTCTTCACCTAGAACTTTAAGAGTGAAACAGCAGCCACATTCAAACAACAGAGAGTTCATCAAAATTGAAAGCAGGTTCAACAACCGTCGATTAATTACCAGATACAATTTCAAAAGAGAAGCTAATGCCATACAAAGATAAATCAAGAATTTAATTCAATAATGCAAGAATAACAGTTCTTTCGAGAATCCTTTACACGAAGACAATTCCCTTTATTTACTCCGATGTAAACTTGTCAAAAAAGACAATTAGATTATCTCCCTATCTGGGGCTCAATACGTCTGAGCATATTACAGAAAGGGGGAAACTTCCAAAAATACTTTTAAAGTAAATTTTTTGGATGATACTGAACTTTTTATAATGACATTTATAAAAATAATGTAGAGAAGGTATTTTTTTTAGAAAACCGTTCTCTTCTCTCCCTAATCTCAATCAATTCTAATGTGATATCAGTAACCTCATTGAAACAGCTGCCCTCACCAAAAAAGTTCCACGTTCGGATAACATTCCGAATTAAGCTCAAAATTTAACTTCTTGATATTCTCGGTACCTAATTGGAAATCTTTCTAAAATACCTCTTATTTAATTAATAAATACTAGTACGACTTGAAAACTGAGGTAACAGATTGGGAAAATTTGGTTTCGAAGTTAATCAATAAATTGCTACAGGATACACAGGTATTAAGGATTTATTTTAGATTTTCAAAATGGTGAGCTCTACGAAAGTAGCATCACATTCTAGCAGAGATAAGGAAAAAAAAAAGGGCCTATTATTTAAAATTGTTAAAATTAATTAATTTTTGGCAGTGTATTTTAACTAAATATTGTTTTATGCTTAATATATCAATTATTATTTAAAACTCAAATATTCAAATGAGTAAGGATTGGATTTTTAGTTTAATAATGTCAACAAATGTATTTTTATGTATTGGAAGAACCCGCGTAGTAAAGAGGGCGCTACTTGTGAAAACTTTCTTTGTTATGAATTACAGATCTTCCGAACGTGACCGAGTGTAGATGCATTCTATTTCTTATTAAACTTAAAATTAACCTTTTACTGATTTGTCGTCGATTTATTGAATTTAAACTGAACCACCAATGCTGTTGAGGATTTGATACTTTTCATATGACCCATCCAAACATATAAATCAGTAAGATGCTTGACGCATGAGGAATTCGAAGTATTACTTGCTGACTATGATGGGAAATAAGCCGATATTGATGATCTAATTTTGTGCACTCAATTCCAAAAAACTATGATCATTCGTAAAATTCTGAAGAAGATCAAGAGAATGAAATCTTACGTAAGATTTGATTTCGACATCTAAGGAAGAACCAAGTGCATTTGATATCACACCTGAAGTCAATGCAAAAAATTATGAAAGACCATAGACGTCTTAAGATAGGGGCCAACAGGGCCTAAGGCCTCAGTCTTGGTGGGGGCCTCATCTCTTTCTCTACTCGACCTCAATGAGATTCTGATACGAATAATTTTAATCGTTAAATGTTATTTCCGGACATAGAAAAACTTGGAATTTTGACCCATATGACATCTGACAACAGTGATAAGACTGCATTATTATGTGATGACTGTTGTCCATACCTAGGCCTATACCACCATGCTCCGCACTAAATGCACCGCAAAAAAAAAAAAAAATATTTTATCAGATACAATTAGCAAACAAATATTAAGAAAACTATTTGTGGTTAACATTAAATAGCTTAGACATTTTACAACAATTACTAGATATCTAAAGCAAATGAAGACATTATTAAGACAATTGAGAAATTTTCCAGAAAAAATTATTAAATATTGCGTTGCCCTAAAGTGATTTATGATGGAAAAATAAATTATCGCATAACAGATTTAACATTTAAATAATATCGCCTTCACATTCGATGTTATTTCAATGGGGGTGTGCTTTGTACTAAATTTTTACACTAACCCACAGAGCATTTCGGAATAGAACTAGTAAGAAATTATAACAACCGATATAGAGCACGCCCACGCTTTTACCCCAATGACATTAATTTTCTCGTAAATCATTTTATTCTTACATTAAGAATTATTTTTCTACTTTTTAGTTCTATTAAACATAAAATCGTGTTTTTTAGTTTTTTTTAAACTATAATTTTTTTTTATTTCAGAAAAGGAATCAGCAATTTTATATCTGAGGGATCCCTTATTTAAGCTCTGGAAGTTTGAGATCAATAAATTATTTAATAGAAAAAGATAATGAGTACGAGGAGTATTAAGCCTCCGATTGGTAGATTTCGCAATAAATGATCAATTAAATATGACGGTAAAAGGATAGCTTTTCAAAATAAAAGAGAACAAGTAACATAAAAAAAAAATTAAGTCAATTCCTACTTTGGTCAATAAAGAAATTTTTTTCATTTATTAAGCTTGTGACGTCTCTCGCGTCCTTCTTCTAACATAACTCCTAAGTTCTTTGACGGCCACGATTAATGGCAAAACCTTTCCAACCCAATACCAAGAAGACAAACGGATCGAATATGTAAATGAGATATACTTTAAAAGGATAGAAGCTTTGATGAGAAGGGCGGCAAGTCTAGAGATAACTTAGTGTGGAATCATTCGGATCAAGTGTTAGATGTCCTATAGCTCTGGAAGAAGGATACGTTCATATAAATTAAATTATAAGGAAGTCTGAATCTTCTCATCTAAAGTTACGTTGTAGGTATTACTCAATCGATGAAGGAAGGTGACTCTACAAAAGGTAATATTTTGTATAGGAAGTTAGATTAATCAGTTAAATTATTATAATTAAGATAAGTGATCTAGTTGCGCGATCTGACTTGAATATAAGGTTTAATTGGGTGTTAATTCTCACTTTAAGAAAGTTGTTAATTAGAATTAAGTAATTTAAGTTATTCTTAATAAAAGTTGTGTTAAGAATCCAAAATGTCTCATCATTTAGATAATCCCACACCTCTAGCTTACGCGGATCCTAATAGACATAGTCATCACAGGATGGCTATGTCTCAAGCTTAATTAATAAATTAATATCAAGAGTGATGCAGACAGGAAAATTTACCCTTAAATCCAATATTATCCCCCACGCACATCAAATTGCAACAGACAATTACTTTTAATACACTAAAACATGCTGTACATTCTATTTTCAACCCCTCATCACTGCTGGTCTCTAATTGATTGGAATAATGGAGCATTTCTCTCTCTCTCTCTCTCTCATTGGTTGAAAAATACAATAATTTATTATTACACTTGTCTTGTACTCTTGTGTTATCACGTTTTTTTTCCCCTTCAAAATATTGATAAAACTATTTACTTTATATAAATTATAGATACAGCTTTGAAATCAGCATGAAAAAATGTATTAGAAGCAATAACAATGGCGAAGGTAGTGCGATAATTTCATAACGAAAATTTAAGCCAAGAATGAAAACTAGGAAAAAAATAGAGGGTGTTCAGAACTTTTTGCAACCACTCGAAACAGGTGGCTATGAGAAAATAATTGGGCAGACTGTCGATTGTAATTCAAAATCATCAGCTCGTTAATCTGCTCGTTATCAAGATGACATTTCAAACTAAAAAAATTCTTTTGATTTTTTTATTTGGTCCATTCAGATGTGAGTTACAGGGTGTTAAAAATGGAAGTCAACAAAGAGAAAATTCTGTTCTTTTTACAGTTTTTCTTTGATAAAGGCGAAAAATCAAGCCAGGAGGCGGCTGAAATTGCGCATGGTGTTTATGGTGCCGATACTGTAACAGCTAATTACGTGCAATTTTGGCTTAGGCGATTCCGTTCAGGTATTTTTGATGTTAAAGATGCTCCTCGCACGGGCAGGCCCGTCGTCGAAAATGTCGATAAATTCTCAGAAATAATCGAAGTTGACCAGCATGTTAGTAGTCGCCCAGAAGCTAAAAATTGACCATAAAACAGTTTTAAGTCATTTGCGCAAAGTTGGATTCAAAAAGAAGCTCCATGTTTGGGTGCCCAACAATCAACACCAAAAAACATGATGAATCAAATTTCCATCTGTGAATCCTTGGCCAAATGGAAAGAAATCCACCAATTTCTTTAGCGGATTGTGACTGGGGAGGAGAAATGGGTCACATACTACAATATTGGGCGAAAACGATCGTGGTCAAAGTGCGGTGAAGTATGCTCAAACGGTGGCCAAACCAGGACTAACGGCCAGGAAGGTTCTACTGTGTATTTGGTGGGACTGGAAAGGAATAATTTATTAGGAGTTGCTTTCGCATGGCCAAACACTAAATTTAGATCTCTACTGTAAGCAACTGGACCATTTGAAGCTAGCAATTGACCAGAAATGGACAGAATTGGCCAACAGAAGAGGTGTTTTGTTCCATCAGAACAACGCCAGGCAACACACTTCTGTAGTGACTCGCCAGAACTTATGGGAGCTTGGTTGGGAAGTTTTAATGCATCCACCATAAAGTCCGGATCTGGCACCAAGCGATTACTACCTTCTTCTTGCATTACAAAACTTCCTGAGTGATAAGAAATTGGGATCAAGAGAAGATTGTGAAAATCTATTACTAGATGTTTTCGCCAATAAGGGCCAAGACTTCAATGAGAGAAGCATTATGAAGCTACCTTTAAAATGGCAACAAATTATACAACAAACCGGTGCATATTTGACCCAAATCAGACAATCGGAAGCATGCTAAATAAAGTCTTGATTTTCATGCAAAAATAATGGATTGCTTTTTCCCTAACCTAATATTAACTTCGACTAAGCATGTGTGCAGAGCGTTAAAATGCACTCGCTATATTAAGCATTCGAAAAAAAAAATTGCAAATATTTTTTAATTTTCTGAAGTAATTAATGTTTTAGCAAAAACACTATCAGGCATTGAATAAATGTGCTTTAGAAATATATATTCGTACTTGAAATTTTTTTTACCTTACAAAATATTTAGTCCCAAATAGTTTTTTGCACCCAGGCCCCTTTGTAGGGAAGACCGGCTCTGAGTGTGTACCGACTTTATGATTAACAATTTTAGTGGTCAATGTACATACATGACGTAATTCCAAAACTTCTCAAATGAGGATTGAAAGCTGTACAACATATTCTATATGTGTGAATTATATCTTCCCACTGTTTCAGTAAAAAAGGTGGATTAAGAGTTATACAGGCTTCACTAATTTCGAATTATTCTTGTAGCTGAAATATTTATCAAATTGTGTTGTCTATGGATGCGTTACAAAATTCCTTTTAAGCATTATCAATTTTAAAAATAAGCTTTTGCTTATTTATAACAAGGAAACATCTATTATTTAAAATAATTATGTACACATACAATGAATTTTAATAAGCTTTGGTTCTGATCTGTTAAGGGGACATGGTACGATTTACGCAAAAATTTTTAATTTAAGGATTTTTGATATTTTTTTGCTTGCCTCATATGTATGTATACTATGTTAAACATATTTTGTGCTCAAAATTTCATAAAAAGCTAGCCATGTAATTTTTTAAGGAAAAAACTTGAAATTTTTGAAGTGATTTTAAAATACTACTCCTCCTACAAAAATTGACGTACACGCATGAAATTTGATTTACAAGTACATCAAACTATGTATAATAAAAGTTGGTATGTGTTTTGTGTTAACGTGATTGGTATTCTTACAATACTTCTTTTTATGAATGTTTATTGAAACTTCCTTAAAAAATGTATAAATTCTGAGTTTAATTATTTTTTAAAAAACAAATATTGCTTTGATTCAAAAGTGCATACCAACTTTTGCTACATGTACTATTGGGAATAGGTAAAAAAAATTTCAAAGCATTAGGCGCAATAGAAAAAAAGCCTTAGCATTTTAAATGAAGACAAAATAGTTATTTTATCTTTCTGAGATACGGCAGTTTTTTAAAGTTTTGGTTTGCCATAGGGATGTGAATAAAAACGAACGTAAAAGCTATCATAATTCTGCGTTTTTTAAGTTTAGAGCTTTTAAATTTTGTGAGGTTATAGAAAAGTATATAAAAAAACATTTAGGCTAAAAAATTAAATTTGATTTTTTGACCGATTTTGGTTAATTGAATCGTACTGTGTGCCCTTAATTCATTGTAATTCGAGTTTGCTAGAAAACAATGAAACTACTGATGTAACATTTTCGAGATACATTTGTAACTGTCCCTTTTGTTTGCCCTCAAAAGTAAGATACGTTTTTGATTTATAATGAACGATGTTCGAGAATTATTGTATAAAATGTTATTTTAGTGTCATGATGAAAAATCCCCTGTAGGCCTTCATTGGTTATGGAAAAAAATTTCTAAATTATGTAATATAGTACACGTTTTTGAATAATTAAACTAAAGAAACATTTTAACCTGATTTAATCAAATGATTATTACAATGTTAGATTGTGTGGATTTTAGAAATTATATTTGAATCTTGAATATTCATTTAAGGACAAAAAGTTATCAATGTCCGATATGTCTTCAGAAAATTTTTATGTTATTCATTTCATATATTGAAATATATAATAATTATACAGTAATTTCGAAAATATTCGTGCGTATATTTGAAAGAAAAAGAAATTAATAATAAGAGTAAAGTATAAATATAATTACAATAGAGCCGAAATGTGTTTTAAATAACAAAAAATGTGTACATTATTGGAGTTGAGTTGAGAGCTTTATTTTTGTTGCATTCTAAAACAACACGAGGGCTATTGGTGACGGACCTCGTTATTTTGAACTTCGGTTAAGTGACGAGGATGACACCGAAGCTGGAACCCTCTCCCCTAACTACCACACCACACTAACGGGAAGACATTAAGTCAAGACAGATTTAATGTGCATAACGACGTACACATTAAGCGAGAGATGTTTAAAGAAGTGCAACACTGTCGACACAAATTATACATCTTACTTTAACATATAACTACATCTACTTTTACTCTATTATACAAGCCACCTGTAGAAATCGATTTCTTTTTAACTTTGTTTCTGTAAGTGAATTCAAATTCACTTGATTATTTTCTAGGCTGCCAAGAACTTACCAGTTAGCAACATAAGGTGTATTTACTAGAAAAATTCAAAGATCTCTTTAAAGAAATTTAAAATTTTAAGAATCTGAAAATTCAATAAAAATATGGTTACTTATTTAATTTTTAGTTTGATTATTTTAGTGAAACATGAAGTTACTCATAATTTATTGTTTAAAATGTGATTTAATGAATTTTGCAATTATGAACGGTGTCTTTAGATTCTTTTACTTTTTTTTCCCCAATTCCTACTATTAGTTCACCCTCTCTCTCTATATATATAAATATATACATCCTGTTCAAATTTTCAATAGTTAAGAAAATACTTTCTATTCATCCACTCATGTTCAGCACACATTTTTTAAATTTGTAGTGGATGACACTTGATGTTAATACACTTTTTTCAAATATTAATTCAATTCTATTTAATTAATGAATAAATAGTAACAAACAAAAATAATAGTCTAATAGCATATATAGAAAGGAAAATCGTTCGTTGTGTCCCTGTAGCGTAATGGATAGCGGGTTGGACTTCTAATCCAAAGGTCGTGGGTTCGAATTCCGCCTGGGATAGGCCAATTTCTGAGAATGTGATTTTTTTTGCTATACTATTTTATTGGAACAATTAGGTTTAATTAATGAATAAATAGTAACAAACACAAATAACAGTCCAACACTATATATAGAAAGGATAATCGCTTTCTATTTCGCCCCTTAATTATTATGACTCTGTCATTTGTATATACATATTTATATTAATTGTAATTATTTAATAAAAAATAACTAAAATAAAATTTTTCTTTGTTGACCTAAGTAGGAATTGACCTTTTTATAAATTTTTTTTTTTGTATTACTTGTTAGTTTTATCCCTTTCCTTTCCAAAATGTATAATGTATTGAACAGATATTGCGTTATTTGAATATATTTTACCTTATGTACATTTTTCGCTTTCCAATTATTCTTTTTACTAGAACTTTTAATTATCGACCAAACCATCTTCGATCCTGCGTTAATATTAAATTTCTTACTTATCCTTTCAAGGATATGCAATACGCAATCTTTTATAAAGTATTCCTGATATATATATATATATAAAAAAAAACGAAGCGAACTAAACATCCCATTATTAAACTCGCCGTGTTTAATGAATTCTTCAAATATATTAAAAAATCAACAAAGAAAAACGAGCCTTAAGAATCTCCTGAAAATAAAAATAAGAGACAACCTTTCATTGCTCGAAAATATTTTTCCTGCTTTGAGCGTTCCTTTTCATTCACCTCACCTATCGAGACAGGAGGGGGGTTGAACTCTCATTCAGATGATTAATTTGAATTTTTCCCCAACTTTCAATCATTCCAGAAAGATGGGAGTGCGCGATTCCATCCTCATCCCTCCTCTAGACCCCTTTCTCCTCTCCAACAACTCCAATCGATTAATCAAGGCCCCCCAGGCAACGGTATCTTAGCAACCACCTGCTCTTTGCATCCCCGTTTCCTTTCGCAACGGCCACAAAGAACTCATGAGCTGGCCAACTTGAAGGATCGTGGACTCTGGAGTGAGTACCATGAAAGTGCTCTTCGTCATCTTTTACCTGTGCGTCTCAGCATCTGGTCAGCTAGATGAAGACAGCGACTATCCAGTGATTTGCACCCAGGGTGGCAAAGTTCGAGGCAAAATTCTTAAGCTGACCAACGGCAAAGAAGTGGGAGCGTTTCTAGGTGTCTTTTATGCAGAACCGCCTGTTGGGAATTTGAGGTTCAAGGTAAGAGGTCATTAAACTTCAAGAAAATGCACGTGAAATACGTCAGACATATGGTAAACCAATAATTCGATGAGGGATGCTAAGTAAGGGTTTGTGCAACGCGATTTTCACGTGTAATTCTCTCATTTACGCTTTCTAAAAATTAGATTTCGAATTAATTTCTACTTTTTTTTTCATCCTCGAAGTTGTTCCGATTATACTAATTCTGTGATAAAAATATTTTTGTTATTGAAAATAAGGTCGTTTTAAATTTTTTTTTTTTTTTCAAGGCTATGGTTTACCTTAGTAGTATTTATAAACTGATGCATAAAAAAAAATTTCAAAATAAAAATATTTTAATTTAAGGGGAGATGGTACGATTTACACAACATTTTTTTAGTTTAATGATTTCGAAAATTTTTTGGTTGCCTCCTGTGTGTATATATTATGTAAAACAGATTTTGTACTCAAAATTTCATAAAAAACTAACCGTTAAATTAAAAAAAAAAAAAAAAAAAAAAATTTTTTTTTTTAATAAATTTTAAAAAACTACTCCTACAAAAATGGTCTGGGTTTTGTGATACTGTGATTGGTATTCGTACAATACATATTTTTATGAATGCTTATTGAAAATTCCTCAAAAAATACGTACATTCTAAACTCAATTATTTTTTTAAAAAAATAAGTATTGCTTTGATTCAAAAATGCGTACAACTTTTGTTACATGTACTTTTAGCAATAGTTAGAAAAAATATTTAAGCATTAATAATAAAAATCTTAGCATTTTAAATGAAGACAAATTAGTTATTTTATCTTTCTTAGATAAGTCAGTTCAAAGTTTTGATTTGCCATAGGGATGTGAATAAAGACGAACGCAAAGTCATCATAATTCTGCATTTTTTACACATAAAGTTTTCAAATTTTTTGACATTATTGTCAAGTATATGAAGGGATAAAATAATAAGATTTGATTTTTTGACCTATATTTGTCATTTGAATCGTACTGTTTCATCTTAAGACTACACGGTACCCTTTTTCAAAAAAATTTTTTGGAGACAGTTACAGTAAAAATAATTGATGTTTTATATTTAGATCATATTATTAAGCTGATTCTGTAAATAAAAAGTCAGTTTGACCAGCCATTATTTTACAATTTTAAAAAATTAGAAATTTTTGAAGTTTTTTCAAATTTTTATAAAATACTCAATTTTTAAAATTTTTTAGTCATTTTAAGTTATTTATGTTTCTTAGATTATTGCAAAGAAAAATTGGTATGGATTTGAAAGTCTATTCCCTTGTTGATTTTTAATAATTATTTTTCTAGAAAAACCTGGAAAAAACACGAAAATTTTTTAAATGTCAACTTTAGCATTTTTTAGAAAAATAACTAGAGATCTCAGCCCTAAATCGATACTAACTTTTATAGAACATATGTTTGGGAGTATATGCAAAAAAAAAATTCAAGGCTTTATCTTGAACAGGAAAAAAGCCTTAGGGATTAGAAAACACTTATACCTTTTCAAAATTGAAAGTCTGAGAAAAACGCATTTAAAGTTTCTGAAGTCATAAAACAGAAACTTATAATGCCAGTAAAGCTCTAATTTTTTAATATGTTATTTTTTAATGTATTTTCTGCATTAAACACTATTTCAATTAAATATGACTGAAAATAATATTTTTAATTCAAAATATATATATTTTTGCATAATATTGATAGAATTTGTTAAGACGTCAGTTTATTCAGCTTTATCTTAACCTAATATTTTCACAAAAGTTTTGAAACACAAAGCATTTACGTACAAAATAATAATGAAATTATACTAACTTAAGCTAAAAATAGTCAGATTTCCACATAAAATTTAATTTTTTTCAATTTTAAATTGTGGAAGTTAAGGAAGTTTTAGCTCTTGTCGTACGACTTTAAAATACTAAAATATAGTACTACAATATGTTTAGTATAATGTGGTTTGGTACATCAAGGAAATATTCAGTTATATCTGCAACGTTTGAATTCAGAAGTCTAATTGCAGAATTATCGGAGGACAGATTTTTAGGTACATCATTTTAAGTAGTATTCCATCTCTTCGAAATATTATTTCTCACAGCAACCTGAGAACGCATTAACCATGTCATTTTCTCTACAGGAAAAAAATAATGATGAAGCTTTTAAGTTATACAAACTATTTTTAAAGCAAAAATTGGCCATGAAATTAATCTTAATTAATTAATTATGAGAACCCCAAAAAACTCAAAGCTTAATCAAGCAGAAATGATTTCAGTAATGAAAATTGGAATTAATAACCATTTTAAACTAAAAGCTCAAAAATATTTTTAATTAATTCAATTCAAGAGTAGAAAAATGCTTTAAAATGAAACCGAAACCAAAACCATAGCTCATAAAACTTCAAATACCTTAAAAACTAATTTACTAACAGATCTGAAATTTCGTGGCAAGCTTCTCAATGATATGGGCCACTAGAAAATGGAAAAAAAAAATTTTCCGTAAAAATGAAATTTTTAAGGTACTGCGTAGTCTTAAGGCTGTCTTTGGTAAAAGTACGAGAGTTTAAACTAAACAAGTAGCACATTTTCAGACAGAAAAAAAAAATGCATCAATTTCCATGGAAATTTGCAATATTATAACTCATACATCTGTTAACAGTATAGTGCTTTCAAAAATTTTAAAATATTCCATGAATACTTTCTTTTTCGTTTTAATACGTGAAGATATAACTCATTTAACTTCACCGTATAGGAGAAAAAACGCAAAACACATTTTATACCAGAAAAAAATGAATCTCACTCAGTTTAAAATGGGAAGTATGACAAAAAGTGCTGCTCTCTAAAGGATAGTGAAGCCAGAATATCATATTAATTTTTCATTTCCTTTATATCTGAAAAAATGTTCCAAATTCGGGTCCTATTTTTTAACATTAACCGAAGACAGCCTTAATTTGTAACAAAAAAAAATTCCCGAAATTTGCTTCTTTAAATAACATTTATGCAAATGCAAATGAAAAAAATATTGTAACAAAGTCAGTATAAGTCCGACTATTAATATTTTTGACAGCAAATTAATTTTTATGCAACTTCAACTTAATTATTTTCTATTTCTTATATTAATTATGATGAGAGGGTAAAAAGTCAAATTATAAAAAGGGTCCTCGTAATTTTGAGCCTTGAGCCGTCTGGCTATTTTACATATAATGCACGTTCAAGAAAAATATTTTTGAGATTCAGACTTAATTAAATACACAAGCGAAATATCTTGTTATGATTACACATGATTAGTGACACTTCCCCCCCCCCTTCTTTTTTTCAGTTAAAATAATAATAATAAGATTAATTAAGTTAAACATAGTTTTTTGAAAAATTTATTTTTAAATAGAAAGCGTATTCGTATATGACAATAGTATGACATGAATTACAGTTTACAGTGCATAAAAAAAAAATTTTAAAAAAAGTTTTAAAATTTTATATACAAATATATATATAAATGAAAACTATTTATGATAATTACGAAAAAAGCAATTCTTTATAGTTCAAAATATTTCCTCATTAGGGCGCCTTATGTTAAGTACTACGTTTTAGGGAATAGTTTTTATCGAATAATTTGCACACATACAGAGATTATATATATTTTTTATTAATATTAAGTCTTGATATACATATATTTATTACTCCACAAAGTTGTTTGGAACACCTTGCGATTCTGATGTATTTTCAAATCCCAATTCACTTTATAATTTGATCTGTTGAATGCGAAGTCAAATTATACAAAAAAAAAAAATGTTTTTATTGAATTATTAATTTCATGCCCTATCAATAGATGCCTTTGATCGTAAAAAGCATGAACTAGAATTCAGTTCATGATCCTTTTTATTTATTTATTAGCTTTAAAATTTTATATAGGTAATTAGTGATGTTTATTTAATTATTTAAATAATTTTAATATTGCAGGAATTGTGGTTTAATTGTAGAACTCATGAGCTTAATTTTAAAAGAGCTTTGTGAACATATGGCTTTAAAGCAAATGAAATATTTCGGGTTTAAGCTCAAGCTTGTTGTAGGAAATTTCTGTATGGTAAAAATAAAATAAAACAAAAAGCATTCATGAAATTATGGGGAAAATACAAACATGGGCAGAAAAAAAAGTTAAAAATTAAATAGTTAAATTGAAATTATTAATTATCGCAAACAATGCCAATTGCCTTTGTTATTTTTATTAAGAACAAAAATTATAAATACTGCAAGAATGTTTGGGATATATAATGGTGTATTTATCCATAAAAAATAAAATCATAGGAAATAATTTTGATAATTACAATTTAATATACCAAACATGGCAACCCTTTTACTCTACAATTTATATATACAGTCAGACCTCTATTTAACGAAGACGCTAAATCCCGAAAATAAGTTCGTTGCATGAAAAATTCGTTAAATAGAGATTCATCTTTTAATTTATCTTAAAAGCCACATAAAACAAATTTTAAATTCATAAACACTATGTACTTATTATTTTTAAAAAAGTAATTATTCACTCTTTTCTTTTTTTTTGAAAATTAATTTCTATTCATTTTTTTTTATCTTACCCATCAAAAAGAAATCAACAAGGAAAACAAGAAAAAAGAGACATTGCCCAGGAATACATTGTAATTACAACTTTAAAAAATAATTTTAAATTCAAATTAATAAATTTTTTAACGATATTTTCTAACTTTAAGCCTACGAGTAATTTTAAACGTACTTTATTTTATAACCAGTAATTTTAAGCATACACCAACATATGCATCCTTAAATTTAGTTACTGATAAAATCTTTTAGCTTTATTTGAGTTTTTTGTTAGAAAAATTATGGCCATATTTTCAGTACTCTAGGGGAGTTAGGCTCTTGTTAATACCAGGATCAAGGTCATTGATCATCATAAAATGTGCTAAAATAGAGAATAATTAAAAAAAAAATGAAATTTAAAATAGAGAGAAAAAAATCGAATTACAAGAGGAAAAGTTCGTTATATAGAAAATGCACTTCGCTATTTGGAGGTTACGAAGGTTTTACGAAGAAAACAGTAAAATGTTATTGGTTTTTGAAAAAAGTTCGCAAAATAGAAAAATTCGTCAAATAGAGGTTCGTTATATAAAGGTTCGACTGCATATAAATTTTCAAATGTAAGAAAGTAATGTAAGCTCCGATTTTAAGAAAATGCCAGAATTTCTGAAGGATTTAGATGTTAAATTAGATTAATTACCTAAAATCTCATTCGTATGTCTTATAAATCAACTAACTGCTTGTTTTGAATTAGCCCGTGAACGGCACTTTTAGCTTCCAGGTCAATATGTTGTAATTTAACCAGGAAAATTGACTAAAAACATGTTTTTTTAAGGTATCCGACTACGTTCGGAACCGTGATTTTAAAAAAGTGCATAAATGGATAATTTTCATGATATTTAGTGTCACTTAGATTATAATACAAGTATAAAACTGTTTTAAGGACATTTTGACAAAAAAAAAGTTATTTAAATACAATATTTTGGCGAAAAATTAACTTAGAATTACCTTTTTTCAAAATGTTCTCCTTTTATAAAAAATGCTTCTAAAATATAATAATATTTTATACTTATTCAAAGTAAAGACTTCTCCAAAAAGTCTGAACTATTTTTTTTTTTTTGAAAAATTCACATTATTTTCAGAGTTACAACCCATTGAAATATAATTATCGGAGTTTTTTTCTTAAAATTTCTCCCCTCTGTGGTCGTAAAACATGGATAAACCCACTTCTAAGTTATATATTTCAAAAATTCCAGTTGAGCCTCTATACAGGCAAAATATTATTATAATAGAAGCATTTTTCACAAAAGTAGAATATTTTGAAAATGGGTCATTCTTTGTTCCTTTTTTGCCAAAATATTGTACTTAAATTATTATTATTTTTTGTAATACTATTCTTAAAACAATTTTATACACATTTTCTAATCTAAGTGACACTAAATATCATAAATATTATCCATTTATACGCTTTTGCAAAATCACGGTTCCGAACGTAGTCGGATACCTTAACACATTCGCTGCCAGTAAAATTGGTATATCCATCCTCAGAAGACAAATTACAATAAAGCGTATAACTTATCATAGTCGATCGTCGTCCCAGAGTGGCGCCGGCATACGTGGTAGCACTATACTGACGCGCTAGCGCCAGCGAACTTGTTAATTCAATCAGATCCAATATCAAACTTTGGAAGACATCTCATTATATTTTTTGAATAAAAGTTACATTTGAAAAAATTAATTTTAATTACCACCCTATAACTGCATTTATCGGGCTATGCATTTTTAGCAAATGCTGCCCGGCTATGCATTTTTAGTTTTAGTACTTCTATTGATAATAATAAGAGCACAGCCAAAACACATAAAGTTACACGAGGACTATTAACGTTGCTTGCACAAAAGCAACACGAGGGCTTTGGCGACAATCTCGTAATTTTGAACTACGTTCTAGTGAAAACTTTGAGTTTCGACTTATTTAATGTGTATGAGCCTATCTGCAGGGCGGGTTTTCAGAGGTACAGGTCTCGAGCTACCTAAAGGCTCATTCACACAAAGGCAGTAAGTAGCGAGCGTTAAAGGTGTAGCCAATCAGAATCATTAATTCCCTTCTGCAAGGGCTTCTGATTGGTTACATCTTCAGCGCTCACTGCTTACTACTATAGTGTGAATGAACCTTAAATCATATAAAATGAACTAAGAATTAAACAGTTGTTGAAAATGGGATAATTAACATACTTTTAACTTAATATATTTTGATGTATAACAGAAGTATAATCTACAGCTTGAGGTAAACATAATAAAACAAATTAATAGACTTCGGGGTGAGGGGGTCAGAGTTATACTAACGTCGCTTATAAGGCAACAAGTGGGCTGTTGGCAATGGACGTCATAATTTTGAACCTTGGTAAAGTGTCAGGAATGACATCTCAGCCGGCACCTACCTGTCTTAACTATCTCACCAGATCAGCGGGAAGACATTGAATCTCGACATATTTAACGAGCATCGTCCCTTTCTACGCGGTGGATCTTCACAGGTACCAGGACTCAAACTCCGGACACTCCGGCCACAAGTTCACACATGACCCAAACCACGGCCACAACAAACTTCGAAGGAAAAAATTCAAATTGTAACCAAGGACTCTATATATTAGAAAAATTGTCTTTAGTATAAATTCGACGCACTGAAATTTAAATCCATTTCTATTACTAGGGTGGTGATATTTTCTCTATGTTCGAAAGTATAACATTCGACATTATTCTTTTCCAACGACTGTATCTAACACATTTAATACCGTATTTAGTGTGCATATATATATGTATACATATATATACAAGGTAAGTAATAAAGAATATAGAGTGATTACAAAAGATTCTAGCATTTTCATGGAAAAGAATTTATCGATAAGATTTACTCAGAATGTAGATGGAACACCAAAATGTTGTGTATATACGTCATAGATGTTCTATGTGGCTTCCCTTAGTCATACAGGACAACATGTAGGCAGTACTCCATTTCACGACATACATTCTGAAGCATTTGTGCAGTTGTTGACGCAAATGCATTACAAATGCGTACTTTCAGTTCTTTAATTGTTTTAGGCATGGGAAGCCCATACACCTTGTTTTTCTCATATCATGTTCTAAACAATTCCTTGCGTCGATGACTGTACAAATGCTTCAGAATGTATGCCGTGAAATGGAGTACCGCCTAGATGTTGTCCGTGTAACCCAGGGAAGTTACATAGAACATACATCTATGACGTATGTACGCAAAATTTTGATGTTCCGTCTACATTCTGAGTAAATCTTATCGATAAATTATTTTCCATTAAAAAGTTATAGCTCATTAATAATCGTTATACTTGTATTCATTTTGACTTACCCTGTATATATAAAAGTATATATATAAGACTAAAAAATCAGTTCACTTCTTTCTGTAATATATTTACATAAACATTTTCGTTAAATGAGTATGGAGATTTTACATCTTTTGCAAAGAGATGTAGAATCAATAAAAACAGACTAAATTATACTCTGAGTGAATAAATAAAAAAAATTTACATCATAAAGTAATGAAGACGACAATAGAGCTGTGTGTGTGTGCGTGCGTGTGGTATCTCTTTCTCTTAACTTCTACAATACGCTAAGCAAAACCTTTGAGTTTCATTTAACACGCAATAGCTTCCGTTATTCTTCTTGATATGTCTATAATAAAATCAGGACTCAAATTCGTGACTCAACTAGAACATTATTAGACATGAAACTTGTAATCATGAATACCCCGCTATCATAGTCTTGAAAGTTTAACTCCGGAACTATTCAGTTTTAGGTACTGTTGAATTAAATTTTAAGAGAAAAGTTATAGTGTGTGATAGAGCGTTATATTATACTGCGCTTGAAAAATCTTTTAATTCTTCATATAATAAATTTTAATAAAAAACATGTTCGATGATGTTATAAATTGATTCTTAAGTTCAAAATGAATTTTTTATTTCGAATTGTGCATTTTAAATTTATATTTGTTCTGTTCCTCCTCCAAAATTAATCGAGAATTTTTCGGAATTTTTGGTAAACCGTATTCTCTGATTATACAAATGACATATAAGAGCAAATTTAAGATAATTATTAGCAATTATGATTAGTTTGTATTTAACATAAATTAATACATTAGAAATGTAGTAATAAATCTTGTCTATAAAAAGGCATTAAATTTTTGAAATACCAATTGCTATTATAGAATTGCTGTATTCTATTTTTTTTGGGGAAGAATTTCATCAAATGGAAAGTTTTCAGAATTATAGAAATTATTTCGTAAATTCGACAAGGGTTTTTGAAGAAAATTTAGAATTAATTCCAAGCCTTTTTATTCAAAACTAAGAAATTAAAAAAACATTCTATTGGTTATCGCTTTCACAATGATTGAATATATATGTAATAGAAAATAATTTTCTGAAATTGAAAAAAATGATAATATGAAGTATTCTAAATTGCACTCACGAAATCACGAGAAAATAAGGAGGCCGTGGTAGCCGAGTGGTCATGATCATGAATTCGTGACAAGCGTTGCCGTGTCATAGGTTTGAGTCCAGGTGCCACTACAGATCCGCAGCGTAGAAGGGTTGATGCACGTTAAGTGAGTGAATATTAACGTCACACTGTTCAGCTACATGAAGGTTTTTGGCGACGAATCTCGTAATTTTGAACCATGGTCAAGTGACAAGGATGACACCTGAGCTGGCACCCCCTCTCCTAATTACCACACCACACCCACGGGAGGACGTTTGAGCTCTCGACAGATTTAACGTGCATCGCTCCCCTACACGACGGGTATTTAGTGGTACTGGACTCAAACTCATGACATGCCAACTACGATCCGATACCGTAACCACTAGGCTACCGCGGCCACCGATGCACGTTAAATCTGGCGAGGCTGAAATCCATCACTTTGGAGTGGCGAGGAAATTATTAGAGCAGGGTGTTGGCTGGTGTCGTCCCCGTCACTTAGAGTTTGCAATCTCGTGTTACATTTTCAATCCCGGGATTTCGCGATTATATTATCCAAATCTGGGGATTAGGATTGGACTATTTTTGAATACTTATACACAGCACATAGTTGAAATTACATAATAAAACTGAAAACATAATTAAAAAATTTGTTTAATATTATTATTTATTTAAGTTAATAAAAACAAAACTTAATTCATCATAAAAGCAAATAAAAATAGCACAGAATGAAATTCGAAAATTAAAATTTCTTGTGTTTCTGTAAATAAGATTTTAAAAAACACAGATCTTTTATCGTTTCATCGGTAAACGGTTTCTTATTTTCGTTACAATATATTTCCTGCTGTAGAAAATGCTCGTTTAGACTCTACACTAGTACACATTATCGTCATTAAAATAGGAGTATGTTCTTTCCAGGTAGTCACCACGCCTCCTACCCAATTTTCAAAAAGAGAAATTTCTTTTTGAATTTTTGATTATAGTGTTTCAAATCTAATAGGCTGCATTTTTTGTGGGGGCATATCGCTCTTTGATAACTTTATCTAGTTCTTCTTCTACACTTAATCGTTTTTGTGTATAAATTGATTCAGTTATTGAATCAGAACTTAAATTAATTTCAAGTGTTTCCTCATTTTAAACAGAAGATCCAGTTGCATGACCTTTTAGTAATGCAATGGGATTTGAAGCAACAAGTCTTTCAACTACATCCCATATTAATTCGCGAATTTAATTAAAGAAGGAACTGCAACAAAATCTATTCCCGAGACGTTGCTTTTACCACTGTGTCAGTATTGCAGTAAACCACTTAAATCTGTGCGACGTTCTCCCATACAAGAAATAAGAGAGAGAGAGCTGCATGTAATTTTTTACTAATAGCACTAATAATTGCACACACAAAAATTTTATGCGTACATATTTCATAATATATATACATTTATATAAATTGTTTTATATCATAGCTGTGTCCTAAGTCAGTAATGTTTATAACACTGCAGCATATCCATTTTATAATTTTTGATTTCAATTACTCATATGTCTTTCATTGTGTGATTTTCCTGTCTATGTGTTTTTCGAATGTTATTTTTTGAATGTTATCTCTTGTTAGTAGAGAATTAGCCTATATATATATATATATATATATATATATATATATATATATATATATATATATATATGTATGTATGTATGTATATAGTCTTATTCTCTACAAACAAGATATAACATCCAACAATCACATTCGAAAAACACATAGACAGTAGTAAAATCACACAATGAAGGACATATGAGGAACCGAGATTAAAAATTGTAAATAATACTGAGTAAAAACCTATTGAAAGTAATGGATAGGAATATCTAAATACATCACAAGATAGAGGTAACTTACTTAAAAATTGCACATAAAAATGCAGAGCCCGCTCTAAATCCGAGTGCAAAAATAAGTTATTGCCAGATTCCGGACCCTAATGCAGTATATATATATATATAAATTTTCTTTTAATTAAATTCTTAGAAAGTTTTGATGAGAAAAAAATTTCAAAATATAATTCAGACAAAAATTAAATCCCAGCTATTTCAATCTTGGAATTTCGGGATCTGAAAAAACACCAGAATCCCGGGGCTGCAAACCTTACCGTCACTTGACCGAGGTTCGAAATTACGAGCTCCGTTGCCAATAGCCCACGCGTTGCTTGGTTGTGAGAAGTTAATAAGCACTCGTTCCCATTTTTTAAAGTGTCGAAATTTATACCCTAGATTTTATAAATACAGTATTTTTCGATCCTTTATTTTTACTTACAAATAACTTATTCAGGTTTTAATGAGCAATGTAAAGTAAATTTAAACTGAAAGGGCCCTATTAAAAATATTTCAATCGGGCCCTACAGGTGGTAAATATGCGTCTGTATATGTACATTTTAAAATTCAAGAGTTTTAAACAACAATTCTCTCTCATGCTCACTTATTAAAATAAAAGAAAACTAAAAACGGCATATAATGTCTGGATATTAATCAAATTTGTAAATTTATTTTTTTAATTTTCGAAAGACAAATAATTTGAATTAATACGGAACATAATAAATTTTTGACAGAAAAATTTCTCTCATCAATTCTAGTTTTTTAATGGGATTTTTTTAAATCTACACATAACACACACATATGCATTTCTTTCTTCTTACTTTTTTTTAACAATAGTCGCGTTTTGTGGTATTCTTTTGAACTTTTTATGTCATCGAGAAAAAGACATAAATCAGTGTAATTTTATATTATTTTCGTAGGCTCCGATACCAAAAGCTCCATGGGAAGGTATTTATAACGCCACTTCGTTCGGCCCTCTTTGCGCTCAAAGCAAGAATCGATCTCATTGGGATATCGTCATGGAAGCCAGCGGTAAAAAAATACTTCGAAGGTTGGGTTTGTGGGACTATATGCAAGGAGAAGATTGCCTTAATCTCAATATTTATGTTCCAGCCGAGGTGAGTAAATTTTTACTCGAAATATTTTGAGTATAGAGTAGTTATAAATTTAATAAATATGAATATAACTGTGGTAATGCTGTATTTTAATTTCTAGTCGTACTATAAGTTTTGATACAATCATAAAGGAGTTAAAATAATAAATAAAAAAATTACTTTATAATAAAATTTATAAAATAAATCTTTTTAAAATTTATAATTTGCCTTTTATTTATTTGACTTTAATTTATATTTTATAATGCTGGTGCTATCCCTAACTCTTTAAATCTAAAGAACCTCTTATTGCCTGGTCAGGCAATTTTGATCGTGAGATTTTTGCAACATGTATGGCTTTTAGAGCTATTAGTGCTACTCCTGGCCAAAATATTGTAATCTTCATAGATTCTCTAGCCGCAATTAAGACTGTTTCTGGTTATACAATCTATTCCCAACAGAACTTGAGTTCCAAGTGAAAACAACTTTTCGACACATTTCTTAGCACCGGAAGAGAGATCGTCCTTCAATGGATCCCAACCCATTGCGGCATCCATGGAAATGAACGAGCCGACAAGTTGGCTAAAGAGGCTTCGACACTGCATCACCTTGCCTATCGATTCTTCTTCGAAACGCCAAGCGATTTCTCAGGGACAAATTTCGTCAGAAAAGAATATCTACTCTTACAGATCTGGCTGTTGGTGAATCTTGGTCTTGTCAGCTCGATGACCAAAGAAGTTTTCAACTTTCTGTCCTACCTTGGGTGGAGGGAATGGCATGTTTTAGAATCATCACTAGACATGATTACCTGAAGGCCCATCTGCTTAAGATTGGCCTGGCTGATTCACCGCTCTGCCCTCTCTGTAAATCCGTGCCAATGACTGGGGAGCATGTATTCAATTGCCCCTCTCTACTTCATGTTCTCTCGCAAGACAACTGAGGAGTTCTCCCTCCTGCTAGCACAATATCTACTTTATACTGGACTGCAAGATGCTTTTTGTCCAAGAGAACGTTGGCGGGTGTAATTAAAAAAAATTGACACCCCTCTTTTATTCAAATTGATTACCTTATGACTTCGCACGGAATTTAAGTCTCTTTGGTAAATCATCCATCGAGGAACGCAGTATCTTCATAGAAGTTTAGATTGCTGCTTTCCTTAACCCGGGAGCAGTCGCGCGCTAGATAGTAACGTTAGTGGTAGCGCAGGGTGACAGGGTTACCCCAATTCTTCTTTACAATTATTTTTATCGTACATGATAAAAATCATAATCCCAGTGAACACTTTAATTAAGAGAAATCATACTTACCTCATTTTAAGGACTTTTCATATTTTATTTCATAATTTCAGAAAAAATCCGATCAAACTGAATTAAAATGTTTCAAATGTGCATGACTTTAATAAAGGACACAAATGACAGACATTTTTTGCTAACATTACAGGAATGGTATTTGCAGACAAAACTGTCATATTTTGTTCCAAGTTATTGTAGTTTTATTGTCTTTAGATGATCGACAAATATACATGTTGAACTTTTTCTTACTTGTACCTTTTTGACATAGCGCAATGTATCTTGTGGTTCACTTATGGCTTCATGTCCATTTGGATGGAGTTCTTAAGGTAGTCTTTGAAAATCCTCCCTTCGACTCAAATGTTTCAAGTTCATTTTTTTCCTTCAAATTTATCTTCGTTATCATGATTAATCTCCATTATTTCATCAGATTCTTACCTTGCTTGATCACTTCCTTTTTCTGAAGTTTAAACTTCATCCAATGGAGATCGCAAGTTCCCATTTCCTTTATTACATTCTGTTTATTTGCATTTAGGAACCACAATGAGTCGTACAACTCAGCAATCAAACAAATGTCGTTCAAAGAGGAAAAATGTAGCCTGTTTATAAAAAATATTTTAAAGCAAAAGTGGTCCCGCGGGGAACTCAATCGATTCAAATACCTTAAGATTTTAAGAAATCGTTTTCCACTTTCCAAAAAAGAGGGAAATAATATGCAACAAATACATTTTAGTTCCCATGTAGACTGTCATATAGGAAGATACTGTCAAAGCCATTGGTAACAAACAAAGAGTTTTCCCAGAATTGAAGATTTTGTAAGCTTGGGGTGACTCTGCGCCCCACGCGACCGATCCTGAGTTAAAGAACGTTTAAAACTGTTCAAATTGGGATGCCGTTTTTGATCACAATTTATGATCGAGTGTATTTAAATTCCTTCTATACAAGAAGGCCAATCTTTGTATTTTATGCAGTCCGGCCCATTCTCTTTCAGGAACAGAATCTTGTTGAAAAGTCCAGTCGTTTCAGTCGAACAAGTGTACTTTTAGGGACTTTACTGTTGGTTCTAAGATAGTGTCTTAATAATCTTTACCATTGTCTTAACTCCTTTAGTTAAAAAACGAATATCTGAGACGCTTTCATACCTGACATCCCCCCTCCCCAAATCATTACAGAAGTTGGTTAATGAGCACTCTGTGTACATTATTCTGTTCACTCTTTGCACTCCTTGAGTATGCACGACCATTCTGGACGTTAAGAGATTCTTTAACGTCAACAGTTTCTCGTCGTTAAGCAGAATTTGTCTGTGGCGTTATGAGCGTGCCGCTGCAACAATGCTTTTGCTTTAAGGTACTTCTGGAGCTTTTACACTTTTGTAAGAAAATTGCCAATAATTTCTTCGTTTAACTCCTTAGCTTAATGTTATTGTTTTCTATGTGGCATGGTTCTTTGTGATACGTTCATCTGTTTTGCGAGATGAATTTTCTTTCGACAAGGATTTTGACGAGTTTCAACCTGACTGCTTCAACGAGAGCTGTTGTTCTCACTGATCGTGGACGACCGCTCCTAGTACGATCTGCAATTCGGCTTATCTCAGAAAATCTTTTAATTGCTCGATAAATTAATTTTATGATATCTAAATGCTTAAGCGTCTTAAATCTCCAACTGGCCTTTCTTTTTTTGATACAAAGAAATATCTGCACGCTTCTGTTCAAAATGCCAAAGCTCTGGCTGGTTCAGAACAACATCCGTAAAAGACTATAATTTTTTGAAAAATATTGCAGACGACCTCCAATGAAGAAATTTAAAATCTTTTTCTGCTTTTGGGTCATATAGTAGAGGATTCCAAATTTTTCTGTCATGACCCAATTAGGTACACGACGACACAAATTTGTTATTTACATTAAATATATTGCTGATGCTACTTTTTCCGAATATAATTTCGTTGTACTGAGTATTAATATTTAGTATTCGTTCAACAAGAAATTTATTAATTTATATTTTGTTGTGCTTATTTATTAAAAAAAAGCTTATTTTTTGGAAATTTAAAATATTTCCAGAAATCGTCTATTTTTGTGTATAATGAGTGATTTTACTTAATATTTTCAATTTCAAGTTAAAATATTTAAGAAAAAAATATTTCTATTGCAAACTTTTTAAAAAGATTTTTGCCGTCTCAACACAGTTATATTAAAACATTCTTTTGAGTTAACTTTTCATATACATTTCAAAAGTTGGACTCACAACAAGCTTTGCCTTCATTTGTTTATTTGTATGATGTTGCTTTCCAGGCCATACCAGCAAGGATAAAAGGTTCAACTCCTCCTTTATCTGTTATGTTTTTCATACACGGTGGATCCTATAAAACTAATGGAGGAAGATTTTATCCTGGGGAATGGTTAGCTTCTGCAGGAAATGTTATCGTAATTACCGTTAACTATAGATTGGGAGTCTTAGGTAAGTAAAAAAGTCATTTTTTTTAACATTGAAAGTATCCCTTAGGCAGGGGTGGGAAACTAGCGGTCTACCGTGACAATCGGAAAATCCGCTTTGAACCAAAATTTCTTTCCCGTGCGCGTTCGAAAATTCGTCTTTTACGAGGTGGGACACACACTCACAAAACAAACAAACAAACAAACAAACAAAAAAAAAAACAAAACAAAAACAAAAAAAAAACAAAAAAAAGCCGAGACTGGCTAACAAATCATTGTACTTACAGAATCAGTTCTCCATGACATTATCACCTTAAAAGTAGTTCATTTCAGCATTCACACACTTCTGCATTAGGTGCTGCCATTGCTGGTGACAGTTCTGGAACGAGGTTTTTGGAAGTCCCTTTAGGAGGTTTCCCGTTTCTGTCTGAACCTCTTCAACTGACGTAAAATGGGTTCCCTTTCAGTACTGTACGAAATAAAAAAAAGTCTCATAAGGCCAAATCAAATGAATAAGGAGGATGACCCATCACAGTAATGTTTTTGCTGGTCAGAAACTGCTTGACAGATAGAGCCATGCGATCAGCGATCCATCACTTCTCAACTCTGGCATTTTTATCTTAATTTTTTTTCACGCGATGTCTTTTTAGTACTTCAATGTAGTACTTTTGATTAATAGTCTAACCACTGATGTGAGTGGAAGTCCACTCATATCACGAATTTTGGCAATGTTTTGGTCTGTAATCGCTGACCTTGGGCGCCCAGCAGGTTCATTATCTCTTCCGCACTGACCCTTCTCCCTGAAAACCTCTTAAACTATTCAAACACATGTGCACTAGACAAAGTTTCATCTCCATAAGCCTCCGTTAATATTTGAAATGTTTTCGCGGATGACTGCTTAAGTTTCACTAGAAACTTGATGTTGATTTGACATTTTTCCGCAGAATGCAGTTGCACGTGTTCACTCAATGATGCAGTACTCCCAACTGGCGAGATCGATTAAGACGAAACTGGCCAACTGGGATGACGACACTAAACCATTTGTTGCCAACTCCACTCTTTTTTCAAGTTACACACTAAGTCTCATTTTTTTGTGTGTGTCACACCTTGTATATGCAAATAAGTAAACACAGTTGGAAATCTTTTTAAGAAATGTTTTCCCAAGGCAGAATTATTACTAATGCATTGACCAACTGCTTTAGAACTAATTCTAACATTTTCACCGATTCTCAATAAGTTTTGTTAGGACACAAAACAATTTCATGCAGAAGTAATTGTCTTAAGCCAGTCGAATGTTTTCAATTCATATGAAAAGTACAGTAAATTTTTTTTCTACTGGATAATTAATTAGGAAGGAAAAAGAGAAAGGAAAACAATTTTTAGTAGACATAATAATTTTTTAATAATATGTAGAGAGAGAGAGGTCTGTGTGTGTGTGTGTGAGAGAAAGAGAGAGAGAGAGAGAGTCTGAAGAGCTCGCTAGCCGTGGTTTACCGACCTCTGCCTTAAGGTATTTTTGGCTTAACTCGCTAACTTTTTTAATGACAAGTGTATAAGAACATATTCTGGTTTTTTTTAAAGTTTTTTAATTAAATGATTAATCATGAGGATTGAAGTTTGTCTCAAATTGGATTCAGATTTTGTCTTTTGAGTATAAATGCGTTAAATAAATATTTTGAAGAAATATCTGATGTTATGCTTAGGATTAATTCCTAAAAATTCTACTTGCACATTTTATTATAAATGAATTAACAGCATTAATTGTACGCTTGGAAAGGGAGTTCCAACTCAGATGTCTCCTGGTGTCTTTTGACCGTGGTTCAAAATTGCGAGGACTCCCACCAATCAACCTTGTGTTGCTTAACAGTGAGGCGTAAATCAAAATCAAATCAAATCAATTATTAATGTGGAACTACCGTATTTTCTCGAATCTAAGCCGCACCCCCAATTCTCTATACGTTTTTGGGAAAAAATAATTGTTTAAAAGACTCACCTATATCCGATGCAAAAATTTAATGAGAAATAATAAAAAGTTAATAATTTATTTATTTTACCAGTATTGAAAACTTCCGAATATTTACATGTGAACCTATAATAACTCTAAGCGTCGGTATCACGTTTCGAAAACCATTCATCACTCCCATTGTTACTGCTAACTTCAGAATTGGTGACAGTGTCGTCTTCCGTGCCATACAATGTATTTGTTGTGCAACATTTTTTTTCAAAAAGATTGTATAAGGGGTCTCAGGGGTGTTAAATTGTTCTAGAGGTCTGAAAATATAAACAACTTTCAAACAGGTATAATTATTTTAAATTAAAATTATATGATTCGGATCTTTTACACATTATTTATAAAAGAATGAGGCTTCAGAAAAGTATAAAATGTTTAAAATATAATAATAATTTTAAAAAATATAAGCATATGAAAATTCTATGATAAATATTAAGTTGTTTTTTTTTGCGTTGCGCATGCTATTTTCTAAAATAGTAGCCTCTGATGTGTATAAAAATTTATACAATTATAAAATGCTTCATACTCTTCAATCCCTACCTAATTTTAGTATTATATATCTTTTGCATTTCAAAATATTTGTAAAACATAGCAATTTTTTAAATATTTTTTGAAAATGTATTTTTTTTATTCGTTAAAATATGTAAGTTATTATTCTATTTATATAAAAATAGCTACAGTGTAATGAGAATACATTTAACTTTATTAATCAACTTATAGCTAGTAATTAAAGCTACTATTTTAGAAAATAGCATGCGCGACGTTAAACTTAATAAGTATTTCTTATAGAAAAGTTTCTTATATTCGTATGCTTATAATTTTTAAAATTATGATTATATTTTAAACATTTTATATGTACTTTTCTGAAGCCCCATTCCTTTATAAATATAATGTGTAAAAGATTCGAATTATTTAATTTAAATTTAAAAGAATTATACCTGTTTGAAAATTGTTTATATTTTCAGACCTCAAGAGAAATTTAACTCCTCTGAGACCTCATAATAGAAGAATGTGAAAGAATCCTTTAAGACTGTTGAACATTTACAGGAAAAATTATATTACTTTGTTTACGGCAGACGTATATTTGTTTCATTTGTGTCAAATTATCAGTGGCCCTTTCTCTGTTTCCGTGGGGTTTTTCCGTCTTATAAAATTAATTGCCTTCCTTTTCATACTTGCGTTACAATGAACTCGTCTTGATGCTGTTACCAATATCTTTGACGTTTAGGTGGCTAAAAAAAAAGCGTATGCAAAAAAATTTACTAAATACGAGCTGCCAACGATGTTTAGGATAGGCTGAATACTAGAGATATACTGAAGGGAATGTTATCGTTTCAAGTAGCCAGAATGAGCGGTTAAATTTTTTCTTTTGAAAGGGGTGGAAACTCAATTTCCCCCATCGAACAAAAGTTTTGCCCTCGATTCTAAGCCTCACTCGACTTTCAATAGCAGTAACATTGGAAAAATAATGCGGCTTAGATTCGTGTAAATACGGTTTTTAAAATTTAAAAAAAGCTATTTATAATTGTTTGGAGTCATTTGGACTATGTTTTGCAAATTTTCATTTGGTATTTTTCAGATCCATTAATCTTAAATAACCTAACTAATACTCCTTGTAAAAGCATTTAAAATGTTTTTAATACATCAAACTTTTGAGTTAGAAAATGCCTGCGGGACTGGCCTGGGTATTCTTTCTCTTTGTGAAATGAATCGTTTATAACACAAAAGTCACCATAAATTTCTCTTACTCTTTATAGGTTTCCTCAGTACTGAAGATGCCAGTGCAAGAGGAAATTATGGATTACTCGATCAAATATTAGCTTTGAAATGGGTTAAGAATAACATTATGGCGTTCGGAGGAAATGCATCGGATGTCACCATTTTTGGAAACAGTGCTGGTGGTGCTTGTGTAGGGTTGCATCTCATTTCTCCAATGTCTAGAGGTAAGAGATGATATTAAGCAACTTAGAATAGAATTTTTAATTAATTTTTTTACATCTTATAGAGAAAATTAAAAAAAAAAACAATTTAAAGGTTATAAACTGTATTGAAATTAGATTACACTGTGGTCACCCAAAAGGCAATACTGAGAAGGGCAAGAGATATAAAAGCCAAATTTTTCAGAGAGATAACACTTGGAGTAAAGGTATATATATAAAATGTGATAATATAACCGTCTGCGAAACGAGGAACACAAGGAAGTGTTTTGAGTATTGCCGCTATGGCTGGCAATAACCACCAATACACGTCTCAGTATTGAATAAAAGAGGCTTTAGATATCTTGTTGTAGTAGGACAGTACATGTTGCCTTTACACATCGTCAAAGTTGATCTGGTGTAGCATAAGTCGAACCAGTCATTCCCCAATCGTTAATTAGACGTGTTCCATGCATTCTGGTATGTAAAAAAAGTCTTTTTTAATATTACATCCCACACGTGGTCTCTAGTTGTCCTGTTGGAATGTACCCACAAGCAAACTCTGACAAAGGAAGACAAAAGGCTTACGTATGCTACCCAAAACCGTAATAACCAATGTAGAGCAAGTATGACTAAGTATAAGGCAACATCTGAATACTCTCTTTCCATGTTATCTCTAGACACTAATATGACCATAATAGTGTGGTATGAATAGCAGTAGATCCTCGTTATTTGTCTTTAGAGGCAGTGTCTTACTATTCAGTTGTACAGTGCACCATTGCAGAAGCAAACATATGTGGTTTTGCGACAAAGTTAGTCTTAAGAATTCATGACTTACGAATATTTTACTCTGCTACAAGCCACGCCGAACTTTACTTATGGACATAGGCTGATATGTAAAAGAGCGTGTTTCTCTCGTCAGGATTCCTGATGTGACAGAGCGATCCATCTATCACTACCATGCGCACAATATGCATGTGACCACGCGTAATGGTACGACGAGGATGCAGCAAACGATGACATTGGTCAATCACTCCATCCTGCATTCATTGATTTCAGATCTGTCTTATTGTTTCTTGATTATTTCCTACATGATCACCTATTTCTGGAAATTAGCAATCTCGAATTTTCTATTGGTAATAATTCGTCCTCAATCGAAACTGTTCTCATGAAGCTTGTATTTTTGTTCGGGGTATATTGAAGATTCTCACGCGCAAAAGCAACTGCATGAAAAAGTAATTCCTGTACCGAAGGAGCATTCTGTTCTTCCTTCATATGGCACTTATTAATGGTTCTACAAGCGCCAATGATGTGAGATGACATAAAATGCTAATCACGCATCGTCGTACATACACTTTGGAAATTTCATACGGTTTCAATGCTTTCTTCTTAGTATTACTTTCCGGGTGGCCAGCAGGGTACAAAAAAGCTATTAATTTTGATCTGAGATTTTTATGTTATTATACGTGATAGTACAGATGTATCATTTTAATTCTTGTAAATTTTGAAATATTACCTCTTCACGATATTAAAAAATGCTTTTTTTGCAAAAAATTCAAGATAAGTTTTCAGAGTTGGCAAAATCGCTTGATTTAATTGTGTGAAGTGAAGGTGATGATGGCAAAGGATAGAAGGAAATATTTTTTATATCCGATAAATAAGATGTTTGTGTTTATACACATGTTTTTTAAACATATTTAAAGAAATTCTCTCCCTTGTAACACTTCTAAACACTTATCTATCTTACAGTATTTAATTTTTTTTAATATAAAACTCGTGAATTAACAACTTATTTAAATGGTAATATTTTAATTTTAAAGCTAATTTTTTGTCTTTCATTTTTTTATTAAGTATGTGCAAATGAAATGAATTAATGGCCAGATTGGAAGTTTATTTTACCTTGTTTATTATAGGTTTATTTTCGAAGGCGATTGCTCAAAGCGGCAGTCCTATTGGAGAGTGGGCCGTGCAGAGACGACCACGAATGTATGTCGAGAGATTAGCCCGCAAACTGAAATGTCCCGATGTCAACAACAGCGAACTTATCCTAGAGTGTTTGAGAAAGATTGACCCTGAGCAGATTATAGACAAAAGCGAAGATGCTGTAAGTGTCAGTATTCATTTTTAGAAAAAGGGGTTAATATGTGAAGATTTTAATTTTGTTTTAAGTTCACTAAATGTTATATGAACTAACAATTACACCACTGGCGTAGCTAGGCCTCAGTGGACCCTGTATCTAAATTCCTTGGGAGCCCACCTTTGTGTCCCCTTATGATGTCTCTTTGTATATTTTGGGGCCCCTGAAGCATAGAGGCCCGTATTATTGATGCGGCTGATACGGTGGTAGCTACGCCCTTGAATTACACAAACTGTGGTGATCTTTGGATTCTTACCGATAGCTGTAACTCGCAACAACACCTTGACAAATTGGTTTGTTGTTGGCAATGAAAAATCAGTTTCTCCATCTTACACAAATTGAAACTTATATCCACTACAATATACATTTTCAGTGAACCCACTGGCATAGCTAGCACTGAGTGGGTCCTATAGCAAAATTCTGGGACCGGGGGGGATTTTTTGGAAAAGCCTGGTAAGGTGATACGGCTGATATGACTCTGTGTGGATCTGTCGGTGAAATGGTGGACAAATTAGCAAAAGAGAGTTGTAATTTTTCAATGCCCTTCTCCTCCACCCTTATCTTTCTGGGATTACACACAAGCACTCCTAGACAACATTCTCCAGTCTTGCCAGTGGTTACATCAAGTGCCTCTCGTTCTCAGCCATTTGTGCAAAATATCGGTTTCAGCTGACTTTTGTCTAGTATATCTTATGGATCTCTCTAGGATCTATATCTATAAGAATCCCCCTTCTTGTACTCGAATTATTTTAGGGTCAACGATGTTATGAAGCTTGTCCGACTTCTACAGTCTCCTGAGGATCAGCAACAACCACGCAATTATAATTACACCAATCTTTGAAGAGTCTTTGGAATGGCTCCACCGATAAAAAAATAAAGATCTGTAAAAGGGTTTTGGCTTTTGTAAAAGGTGAATTAAATCTATTTGCTCATATGACGTCACTTTTTCTATTATTATTGCGCTGCAATATATATATTATATAGTATTTAGAATTTTACAAAAACTTTTTATCATGCAATTTAATTGCAGGTGAAGAACTCTTTTAAAAAGACCAGTATCCCTAAGCTTCCGGATGGGTGAGATCTCTTGACATAAATAAGGAAATATTATACATATTTACCTAAAATCAAGTCATCAGATAATTTCAAAATATATCTGAATTAATATATTAAGTTATTATATTCAAATTTTACCAGATTGTTTAGTCGCAAAAAGTAGCAATCAAGTAATAATGCTGAATCATCAAAAATTTCAAAAATTATTCTTACCATTAAAGAAGGCCATGTGTATCCGAGTGGTTAATGTCGCGAACTCGTGGCTGGCACTGTATATGTCGAGGCGTGGGTTCTGTAATGAATGGGTGGTCCCATCCATTAGTATACGAAAGTTGAAAGGAAGATTATCCATAGTCAAAACAAACATAATTTATTATCAAGTCTTAACAACCTAACAAATTTTAATAACCTAAGTTAGGAAATGAACGATTAGATAAATATGGGAGAAAACGCGAGGTAAACGAGATAATTGAAGATTTAATTATAAATCGGATAACTTACTTTTAGCACGTACTGACAATACACCTTCTTAATATTCGAAGATAAGTTCTAAGTTAATCTCAATCTCTAATTCAAGCGACACTAATCCAATTTAAATATCAAATTGACCAAACCGTCAATCTTAAATATTGAGCAAATAATCTACGAAACACTCTCGACTAGCTTTACGTTAATCACTAACTGCTATCCTTTAGCTTCTAATCTCTCCCTCTTTCGAACCTAAAAATTAATCTTTAAATATAAGCCTTTATTTACATAATTCGCGTCTTCTTCTTCGGAAGAAAGTTTTCAATAGAATAGTATTTAAAGAAACAATTATGCTCCAAGAGGATTGGTAGGAAGTACGCGAATAGACCCTTTACAATTCGAATCATGTTGCGGCAAAAGACCTGTCGTTAAGAAAAGCCGATACACGTTAAATCTGTCAAATATCTTAAAATCTGGACGTTGACGTAGTTTGGAAGTTTGTGAGTGAGGTACCGTCTACATGATTTGATCGGGGTTTAAAATTGAGTCGATCTCTAGTAGGTCTGGAGTTGCTTCGTAATCGAAGTTGTTTAACCAATCAGGGGTAATTAATCAATCTATTATTAGAGGTTCTTTCGAAAAAAACATCTAGCTATCGTTCTGGAAATAAGTATATATATTTTCCAAGTCTAACATAATTTCACACTGCAAACTTTATATCTACTGGCAGAAAGAACTCAAAATGTATGTTTTATAAAAAAAAAAAAAATGCATCTATTCGTTTTATTTATTGAAAAAAAATAACAGAAATTTTTATCCATTTTCTCTGTCTTTTTAGTGAATATCTTCAACCCTTCACAGAAATTTTCTTGGCTTCGTTTTCATCTGGCATATTTTTTCCATCAATGAAATACATTTGTAAAGAATTTAGTAGTGAAATCACATTAATAGATATTTAAACCCTTAGTTTTTACAGGCATTGTTTTGTGCCATATTAATTTTCAAAGAAATTGATGTTCAAAAATTGAGGTAGTACCGAAAAGCAAAAGATTGCAATAAGGGTTGAGTAATATTCCAGCATTTAATTTCGTTTTAATATTTTCTTTGTCAAGTTTCCTCTATTTCCTGCTGCATTGATGCCTTCCTGATTAACTAACGGCCGGTGACCTCGGAACACCAAAATTAGCTGTTCTATTTTAATCTAATTATCTCTAATATTCTTGCGAGAATTTTCTTTCAACTTCCTTTTTTATATTTTTATAATTGTTGAGCCATACCTAAGTTTGATTTCTGATTCCTTCCACTAGGTAAATTACCGAATGTATAGTGAGCTGTGTATATATTGTTGGTGTACATATTTATTTGTATTCGTGTTTAGACAGATATTTTTGCTTAGTGTAAGAACACAATCATTCTTAAATTTATGCAAAATATATATCATCTCCATCTTTCAACTCTAGGTACGCTACCGTGGGCAGCTAATACTAATTTTTATAGGGTCTAATTTCATTTAATTATTTTTTCAATACTACACATCTATTTTATGGAATTCTATGAACTACAAATGTAAAATATTGGGTTGTGTGTCCCATAATTATTGTCTGCAATCGATATAGGCAACTTCTACAGATCGTTCCGACCGGTACAATAGTGATGCAATACCAACTACCCTTATAATGCGAAGTGAAAAAATCCCCGCAAGTGCAAAGCACAATAGTTGCGTAAAAGCGAACCCGCAAAACAGATCCCCAAACCAAATCTCCATCTACAAAAAACTCTCATCTCCGTTTGGTTGACCGCCTAGACCGTAATCCATTATGAATTTTCCTCGAGAGGCCAGACCATTAATACGGGCGTTATTCCATCATCATTTGAATCAATGCCACCGGAAACAATCAGCACTGGTCCATAAGTCAGGTCCTATACTCCTGCATTATGGATTTCGACCCTATGTCTCAGCTAGTAGTCGGCAAAAGATCCAGGAGTTGGGGTATGAGTTTCTACCTTACCTATCTTATTCTCCAGAATTGGCTCCGATTGATTATCACGTTTCGCCAATTGGACGGGTGTGTTAGGGGCAAACAATTCCCGAACCCGGATACTTTGATTCAGGGGGTTCGTGATGTCTTTGACCAATGTGATGTCGACTTCTGCCACCTCATGTGGTATTATTTCGCTAAAATCTCATTGAGCGAAGTGTATTTATGTTGACAGCGATTATTTTTCTGAATAAAATCTATTTCTTTCTTTTCTTTTTTTTTGTGAGTCATATTTTTTTCGTGTTTCCTTTTCGGCCAATAATTACAGAATAACCTATGCATTATATCTAAGAGGTGCATTAGAAGACATTTCTTGCTAGTAGATAAGATTTAAGGTTTACAATTAAGAGAGATGAGTTGAATGAAATACAGTGTGTGTGGTGACAGTGTTTTTGAAAGATTTGATTTTAAAATATTTTGTTAACCCTTTATCTACCGCATTATGTTTTACTGCAATTTTTTCGTGCAATATGTTTTTTTGAACCACTACATTGAAAATTAAGGTATATACATAAACAAAATACTCAACTTTGGGAAATTTAATTAGTTAGAGCTAATTAATTAAAAATAATCAACTGTAAAATTAATTATAAACATTGTTCATTTAATATAAATAATCAAATCGTTTTGCAAGGTCTTCATTAACATACAAAAAAAATAAAACTCTTACCTTTTGAAATTAACTATTTTTTCGGAACAAAAATGACAATAACCTCAAACCGCTGAAAACGCCGTCAGCTGAAAACGCAATTTCTGTAATAAAACTATTCGCCTTCCCCGCTAAAATGCTCATCATAGAAGCCGTGCAGCCATATATCGTGGATTTCAAAGAATATTCCTGTTAAGTATCGTCAGAATATTCGTAACAATAGTTGTTCTATGTAATTTTAAAGTGAGTGATACTTTTAAAGTACCGTCGGTAGATAAAGGGTTAAATGACTGAAGACAGTAGTTTTTTATTTGACTTATCGAGTGTGACTGCGATTAATAGTACCGCTTTGTAAGGTGATGTTTGTGAAAAAATCATCTTAACATTGTGAAATTTGTGGTCACAGTAGCTAATAATGTAATGAAGGGTATCAGTTTCCCACATTTTAAAAAATATGCGATCAACCAAGTTATAGGCAATTTTTTTAAAAAAAATTCCAGAACAGATATAATCACACCTTTCACCTAGTGCCAGCTTAACGTTGAGTTTCGGAACATCCTGTAAATATACAGAGAGAGAGATTTCTTTTTTAAAATAGTTTCTTCTTGACTATTGGGGATGTGCTTTGTGTGAATGAAGTTTTTGTAAAAAGAAATCACACAAAATATTTAACATTTCGGCAAATTATAATACGTCAATGTCACTTTTTTATTCTTTTATGTTATTATTATTTATACTGGTATGTATTTAAAAATAATTTTAAATTAGTGTAAATATCTTTCAAAAGTGTTATACAAAGATAATTGTTTTTTAAGAGATATAACACGCTCCCTTTTTCTTATGAAACTCGTCTCTTTTAAATCTTAAGCCTTTTAAACACTAGAAACTTCATTTCTATTCTTATACTAAGATGAAAATCAATACCGCAAATAAATGTTTCATTAGCAAGAAATTTATTTTGAAGAAATTATTTTTTTTATTTTGATCAAGTTGTTTAATTGAATTATTAATATAATTTTATTTAGTTCCCTCTATATTATTTACAGTGGCAAGATTTTTGTCCATCTCACACGGGAACTGCGAAAGTTCCAGTTTTTTTTTTTTTTTTTTTTTTTTTTTTGAAGTCTGGAGTTTATATACCTACATGTGTATTTGTCGAAATTCCTTTTTAAGCGTTTTGTGGCCTTTTTTCCAGAAGACTCTGGAAGATTCCCTGATGCTCCAGTTTGCCCCCGTGGCTGATGGTGAGTTCCTGCTTAAGCATCCCACCACGATGCTCCAGCAAGAAGGCTCTCTCAGCCCCGTTCCTGTTATGGTGGGAGTGACAAGGGATGAGCTCGAAGTATGGATGACGAAGTGTTAGTAGCAATGTCTTATAGCTAGCGAATATTTAATTTAAGAAATAAAGTAGTTTTTTTTTATTAGATAGAAATGTGTATTTTGCAATTGATAGAACAGTAGATGAAGGTACAGAGAAAGAAAAAGTGTTATACAGGATGAATTTTTTTTAAAACTGACATTATTCAAAGCCCCTTGTAACTCGATCTCACAACTGAAATATCACCAAACTCGTTACGGAGACTAATAGTGATATGGGTCGCCCATCCTGTATAGTGGTTAGCGACGCTGATTGCGGTGCCGCAGGGCCTGGGTTCGAATCTCGGAGAAGGCATGGATGCTTGTAAATGTATAGTGCCTTCGTGGTCTGGGGAGGGGGGCACTCTAAATAGCCGTCGAGCCGCAAGTCTTCTCGTGAGGTTGGTGGAAGTGTAAGAGAGGTGGAGGCCTCTGACCACCCCAGGGTATTGTCGCGATGAAAATCGTGGGCCTTGATCAGATGTTACTGTCGATCACGTGGCAAAAGCAGACAACAACATAATGACATAATTCCGTAGGAAAAAAATCTCCGATAGGGGTACCTATGGAGCTATTATAGCTTACCAAACTAAGAATTAGCATAAAACACAGGTATGAAAGCAAAATCCAAATTTATGTTTTCATATGCGACAGTTAAGCTAGTAATTTGGGGTGTAAACACAGATAGACAGCTCCCGAAGAATAATATTCTTAGCTGAAGTAAATAGGAGACTCACACACAAAAAAGTTATAATTATATCTTAATCCTCCGCAGCTCCTCGTGTTCTTAGAACCCTACACACAGAAGCTACGCAAAGGGTCTTTTTATTGTATGTGTTGAAAGGAATGATTAAGAAATTCGAGAAGAAACGAAGTCACTGACAATTCACTTGGGAAAAGGACTTAAAGTTGTGTCATAAGAGATGACAGCACAAATGTTGCAACTTTAACCGTTGGCGGACCAAAGGGAACTATCGTTAGTACACATCACAGGCAGAGTGGAATTTTTATGTTATTTTGTTGTTAATGCCACTTATTTGACAGTGTCAGATCGAAGCCCAAGAAATTCATCGTGGCAAAGGGCTAGATGTATGCCTGTCATTAGCAGTATCTTTGAGCACCATGCAGATGACAGTACCATTTGCTTAAATTAATTCATGGATAGAATTGAATATTGTTAAATTACAACTAAAATTCTCAAAGCCGAATCGGGACTTCTGAACAAATTACTTATGATTTTAAGTGGGAATTTTAAAGTAGATTTTTCAAATGACAAATCAAAACCTTTAGTTGGTTTTTTAAAATCAAAATTCAATTTAATTATGTCAAATGATCCAAATGAAGCACGAGGAAGTACGGAACATCGTTTGACGGAGTTTTTTTTAAAGATATTTAAATGAAATTTTGAATCTAACGGATTTATATAACCTATTTCAGCTACCATAAACCTATTGTTTCCTTTTTAGAGAGAATACAATTAATTCCCAAATATATTCCCAATTAATTCCAAATCTAATCCCAATTAATTCCCAAAATATTTCGCACAAAAATATTACTTTATGAGTACAGACATATGAATAAATTATTTTATAGGACGATACTAATATCCCCTTGTTTTTTATTCACCTAATTCCTGAAATAACATTACAAAATTTGAGATTATCACGTCTATATCGTGTGGTCATAAGCACACACACTTTTTTTATACATATTTTATTATTTTTTCCTTTAGTAAACTTTTTTTACGCATTCTGTAATGCTATTAGTACTCCTATTGGTGATTTTTGGAACTATTTACTGTTTACTGAATTCTATTTTCCATGTCATCGTTTTTCTCCATACAAAGAAATTTGATGCCATTTCTTTTGTAAGTTCGAGCTACAGGTGGGTCTGAATACTATTGGTTTAAAAAAATCACCCTGTACTTATACATTTTAATAATGTTTAATCTCAATCGAAAATTTAAAGCATTTTATTTCCTTTAAACTTTTTTCAGCAAAGATTTATCTAATAAATTGTACGACTACTTTTTATCATTTGTGAATGCAAAGTTTTGTTTTGTTTAAATTGTTGTTGTTAAATATTGCTTTCGTGTTAAAAAAAAAAACCTCACTAAAAATTAAACCTCCCTTACGCTCATGGATTAATATATTAATCTCAATTTTTATTCTTACAGTCATCTAAAAAAATCAGGAAATGACATAGATTTAATCAAGTTTTAGGTACAAACTTTGATATTGTTCCTCAAACCCTTCAAGGACTAATCTAATAATGCAGCAAATTCAAATTAATAAAAATTTTGTACTTTTTAGGTTATTTAATTATTTTTTTCTATGTAACCTTTTATATAAGGCCGTGGGAATTATACTTACCACTAATTTCATTAATTTTTAAATGTCAATGGGAATCTGATTTGCAATTTGTGCTGTTCGCACGACAACTGATTCGGGATTTTAAAAGTATAGGGCGACTTACAAGTTCCTAAGCAGCAAGAAAATTGTTCTAGATTACGTATAATCGGCGAATAGTGACCATATACCAAAACTTGACAAAATTATATATATACACACGTAGCCCTTTTTTCAAAGTCTCTACTATTAGTTCACACTCTCCTTTTATATATATATATATAATATCGTTAATAAAAAATACTTTTTATTCATCCACTAAGCTCAAATACATTTTTTTAAACTTGTAGTGGATGACACTTGATTGATGTTAAAACATTCTTTCAAATATTAAATCATTAATTATATTTAATTAATGAATAAATCGTAACAAAAAAAAGTAGTTCAACACCATATATAAAAAGGAAAATTGCTCGTTGTATCCCTGAACCGCAATGTATAGCACATTGGACTTCTTATCCGAAGGTCGTGGTTTCGAATCCCTCCTGGGATGGCCTAATTTCTGAGCATCTGATTTCTTTTTTACTATATCATTTTATTAGAATAATTAAATTTAATTAATGAATATATAGTAACAAACAAACAAAAAGTAGTCCAATAACCTATATAGAAAGGAAAATGGAAAATTGTAAAGGAAAATTGCTTTCTACTTTACCACTTAATATTGTGATTCTGTCATATGTATATACATATTTATATTAATTGTAATTATTTAATAAAAAGTAACTAAAATAAAATTTTTCTTTGTTCACCGAAGTAGAAATTGACTTAAAATTTTTTTTTATGTATTACTTGTGTTGCTGTATTAAAACACAAGAGAATAAAATACGTTTATCAGCTTGCAATGTCCCACTATGTGCTGATTCCTGTTTTCTGAAATTTCATGTAAAGTAATATGAATAAATACTTAACATTTTCGATACAAAATATATCTAATTTATAATTTCTTTTATATATTTTAGCATTTGCAAATTATATTTTATAAATATTTTATGTACTGAGATATAGAAAGAAATACAAAACATAAGATGACCTGCCTTTGAATAGGCCCCATTAGGCAGTGGTAACATAACGATAAGCCACCCAAAAGGTCTTGAAAATTAAATTAATTTTATGTAATAATGTGGGTTGTATTTCGCATTTTATAAAAGGTACAATTAAATAAGCGTAGCATAACTGTATGACGAAAAATATTTGAAATCGGAAGAAACATAATTCAAAATTCCTTTTCAAATAAACCAGTTCCTAGTAAAGTTTTTTTATATATATATATTTATAAGTATTATCTTCAATCAATGTATCAACTTTATCAATAAGTAGGTGAATCTACTACATCGATCACAAGGTTAGCGTTGATAACTGTGTGATTTCTGGATTTTCAAGGCTAAACGATGCCATGTTGAATGCTTGAAAATAGAAATATTTCGAAATATTTCTCGGAAAATTCAAAAAATTGTAGCTTTATCTTTTATTAATTGGAAGAAAAAGATGTCGATATGAATTAAAGGAAATTTAACATTTCGCTATAAATATCACACAAAATCATAATTTATTTTAAATTTTATAGATTTAAATATAAACATTATAGAGATTCTTAGAGAAAAATTGCTTACGTAGAAGAACAATTTAAACTTTAATTCGTTTTCACATGCTTTAAAGAATATGAAAATTTAAAAGTAGTAATAGAGGAAAATGACTATTTAAAATTGTGTCAAGTATCAACACAATAAAGGTATCCGACTACCCAAAAATAGTGAGTTTTGTACAAATTGACAAATTTCTTTTTTTTTTATGATTTTCTTTTATAGGTCATTTTATTAGCTTTATAAAAATGCCTAGTTTATTATTTTCCATTCTATAGAACAAAAATTGTAAATGTTTTAGTAAAAGCAAATGCCACTACTTAAAGCAAAATGTCATACCTTAAAATGCGTTTTACTTAAAATGTGTGTTTTTTTTAAAAAAATGCTCAAACGGGGACAGTGATTGCTCAAAAAGTTTTGAAAATAATTAGCTGAAATTTTTTGTGTATGTTCTGTATAATAGTAGAAGTGTTTTAATCTTCAGATTTATCAATCACTGTGTTCTATTACAAAATTTACAGTCACTTATGTAAATATAATCAGTGTCTTTTTTAATCAATTTCATGTAATAATTAAGATCTAGTTTTTGTAAAGAATAAAATATATCTTATCCTAAAGGTCATTTAAAAATGAATAGTAAAACACCAGTTTTACCAGTATTATTTTTTAAAAAATTTTACCCGTTTTTTCCCATTTTAGTAATAATAATTTCTATTTCTATACTTATTTTTAACGTATTTTTCTTAAACTGTACTAAATAAATCTAAAAACCACAAAAAAATCCCCATATCTCCATTTTTTTTTTTAAAAAAAAAGTTGTCGCAAGTAGTCGGATACCTTTTTTTTTAAAAAAATTACGCAATGATTCCTATACCATGCTTAGTTTATATACGAGTTTTATTTAGAGCAATATATACGCGCGCGTTACTCAGAGCGATACTCATTCACAAAAAACATTTTTTTGAAAAAGATAAGTACTGTAAGTACAATAATAAAACGATATAATAAATTGTTGTGCAATGAAATTCTTGATAATGACAGCTTAAGTGTTCTCGTTACTTGACCGTGGTTCTAAACTGCGAGGTCCGTCGCCAATAGAAATCATGTTGCTTCAAAGTGCGTAGTAAATTAAAGTAAAATCAACGAATCTTTTGAAATATTTTTGAAAAATATTCTAAGTATAGGAAAAGTACCAACTCAGATCCTTAAAGGATCTCCTTTATACACTTATATAGGGCTGCGGTAGCCCAGTGGTTAAGGTATCGGATCTTGGCAGGCATGTCATGAGTTCGAGCCCTGTACCACTAAAGATCCGCCGTGTAGAGCAGCGATGCACGTTAAATCTTTCGAAAGCTGAAACGTCCTCCCGTTGGTGTGGTAGTTAGGAGAGGGGGTGCCAGCTCAGGTGTCGTCCACGTAACTTGATCATGGTTCAAAATTACGTGGTCCGTCGCCAAAAGCCTTCGTGTGTCTGAACAGTGCGACGTTAATATTCACTCTCTATCAAATATACACTTATAAGAAATATATTTTATTTTTAAGGAATGTATTTTTAGTAAAAGTGCTTAGAAAGTTGACATTTTTTCATATTTTGTTGAAATAAATTTTAAAAGCAGCCATTGACATAGTTCCACACTAAGATATTTACAAATATGTATTTAAAAAGTTAGTCATTTCTATGATTTAAAAAAAAAGATAGAAAAGGAAAGGATAAAGAAAGAGATCCAACCGTGTATCTAGATACCAATTAACTGGAATATTGTTGTAAAACGCAAATATACTAGAGTTTTATATTTAATATATATTTATATAAAATTTTTATTTAACTAAAATCAAACACAAAAGATTAAAATTCTTTACTCAATATTCAGAAATTATAAATGTGTTTGGTTACATATTCAAAATACAGTCTCTTTAAACAAGCAAAATGTGTAATTTGCAATAATTTACTTTTTTTTAAAGAATATTCTGGTTCAGCTGATAGAATATTCATTGTCGTAGGACTGTCTTATTTTAGCCTACCAGGATAAAGACCCGTCTTCGATTCCATTCACTAAAGATCTCCTGAGGAAGTATCTACTGCATCTGGTCCGCAAGGATTTTATGTCGGGTATCGCTGCTGATGTTCTGTTGCATGCTGTGTACACGGAATACGTGTACAGACATGGAACGACTTCTCATCACAAAAAGAGAAGGCAGCAACAGCAGAAAATGAGTAATGGAACCGTACCTTACCACGAGAATCCGTCATCTGTTTTACCAGACATAAGGACATTAGGAAAGGTAAATTATTTGTTTCAATTTATGTTTTCAACATGAAAAGTTATCTTACTACGATAACTTAAATACTCGTATGTTTTGATGATTAAATCTATAAACACTGATGTTTATATTTAAACCATAAACGATTTGATAATTTATGAAGGAATTTAAAATCTCTTGATGTATCGTATACTAACGAAAGAGGAATGTAATTGGGGAATATTATTTGGTTTCACACACCTAATAATGATAAAAACGATAATTATTCATGCATTTTAATATTTATCAGGGAATCTAATTTCCTAAATTAATAGAAAGATTTTTTCTTTATATTACTATGTTTAAATATTGTTTTATCAATTTGATATAACACAGGGTACGATGCCACAGCTTATGTTTAGAGTAACAGTCACAAAGAGAGATAATTCACACTTTTAACAACAGAAATATTTACAGTTGTTCTTAAGCACTACAGCCTGTTGTAGGCCAAGGCTGCCTCGCAAAGTCTTCTCCATCTGGCACTATCCTGGGCAATAGACCTCCATCTGTTAACTCCAACAACCCTTGTCATTTTCAAGGTTATCTAGTCACCTAGCTGGCAGTATTTCTTTGTTTCGTTTTCCATCAATTCTTGAAAAAAAGTTATCTTTTTATTAGGAAATGAGTCCTTACACCTAAATATATGACCCAACTATCTAATGTGGGATGTTTTGTCTACTTTTCCAACGTTGTGTTCGCCATATTTTTTTTTTCATATAAATTCGTAATTATAAAGTATTTTCCATACGTCATTATGTTTCACTGGTCCAAAGATCTTCCTCAGGATTTTCCTTTCGAAGATCAACGGCAAGTCTGTTTCTGCTTTGTTGAAGGTTCAGTATTTGCAGTTGCTTACAAACAGTTTCATGTAGTAATGAGGATTCAAAATAAATCACACTCTTGAGGGTGCTACGAATATTTAGAGTTGTAAAAATCTAAATTGCGGTTGTCTTTTGATGAAGACGAACAGATAGCACGTCCGTCCGATACGTTTCTAGTTGACAGTCGTAATGCCCTAGTCCGGGGGCTGTAAAATTGCTGTTAGAGTACGAAGGCCGAGAAAATATGGCACGCTCGTTTAAAGTTAAGTTTAGTAAGAAGTAAACAAAAAAAGGTCGATTCTCTAATTAAAGTCTTACTTTTAAAATGCAAAAAGGAATAACTTATCAGGAAGATATACAATTTCACCCAAAAATACTCAAAGCAGTAGAAATTTACTTGTGAAAGAAAAAAATAATAATTCGAAATTTCAGCAATAGAGGACGCGGTATTCATCCTAATACGTACATGGCTTCAGCACAACTCATATATCAGAATTCTTACATTCAATCAATTCTTCCATTGCATGCATTACAGGTTAAATCAATCGTACTGTTTGATGTACTTGATTCTTGGTTTTTCACTGTGAAATTCAGTTAATAAGAAAATGAGTTACAAGTTGTTCAGATGCAATTCTGTTAAAAGCTCATTCACTACAAGGTCGGGCCCTGTCGGAAAAGAAAAGAATATATTTATGATTCAATTTTTAATTGTTCCGAAACTTACTCAAAAAATATTCGCTGTTTATCCTCTCGAGTTGAAACTGCAAAATAATATGTTCAATAACAGCTAGGATTTTATCATGAAGAATGTTTTGAATATACTGCGTAATCTAAGTCTTTAATTCCTCTGAGTTCGCAATCGGACCACTTTAAACAGCAGTTTTCAGGTAACCCAAAAGTCTGATGATCATGGCTGGAAATTCATAATTCTGTCATTTTCGAATGGATATTCGCAACCATGGCACACAATGCTCTTCTTCGGTCATCAGATTGTATTGCTTCTTAAGCCTACTTATTTTTCCGATTTATTGCCAATCGAGCACGGCTGGTCGATGATTGGAGAACAATTGGTCCAGCATTCAAACCCCTGTTACAGCAAATCCACTCTGACAACGTGTAGAGGTAGTATTTGTAGCTGTACCCCTACGATAATCCAAAGTCTCTTTTATTCAGTGTTGAGGTGTATAACAGCGGTTATTAACAGTCATGGCAAAAACGCTATATACTGATTTCCTCGTCTCGCAGAAAGTTGTATTTTCAATAATTTTAACTTTATATATATATATATATATATATATATAAATTCCTTGGACCTTTCTGTGAATTTTCATAAATTCTGAAATATCTGTCCTCATAAAATCGCGTTGTATAATATGTTGAGAAAAATTTGTGTTCACCGTTTGGGTGTTCCGATGTTTCAGAAGAGAGAGTGCTATTTTATTGTTTTTTGTTAAGTCTAAGAATTCTGAATCACCTTACAAGTTTTAACTAATCTTAGACTTTTCTCTTTTGATATGATACATATTTTCTTCATTCTTTTTTTAGATAATAAGTGACATAGATCTCAAAGCACCATCTGTAAAACTGGTGAACCTTTTGACTCTTCATCCATCAGTATCTGTTTACATGTACGAATTTGACTATGCCAGTTCAGATGACGTCATCGCTAACAAATATGTAGGTGCGAAAAATTCGTGGGTAGGTGAGTCGCAAGTGAAGGTATTTGCTACTACATCTCACCCATTTTTTTCATTTTCTTATTGATAGTTCATTTAATAATTGCTGTTTTTTTATATAAAGTACTCGTGATGCTTTCTTTTAATCAAAATGTTACTGAAAAAATAGAATCCCATGTCCTTCTTTTTAATAACATTAAAGTCGTAGATAAAAAAGAAAAATTATTAAATTCTTGCAAATTGTGAATATTATTTAGATGTAGTCGTTTGTTAGTAATTGCAGTTTTAATTAGGACTCAATTTAAATCATTACACTTTATTGAACGAGTTGAATATCGTGTATGGTATTCCAATATTGTTAAGAATTATGTATAATATTTTGAAAAGTAGCAAAGTAAATTGAAAACATTATTTATTAACTACAGAAACATTATTATTAGTTCTTTTTCCCCTTGTATAACTTTCAAATTTATCTTTGAAGTTATACAAGGGGAAGTTATTATATATATTTTAAAATATATTTCATATATTCTTAAAATATAAATATAGTTTCAAAAATGTGTATTGTGTGTGTGTGTATCAGAAAAATGGGAGCATACTTAAATATAAAACTATGTACTTTAAAATTTTATTATATAAACAAATAATTTACTTTAAGTCGATTTAATTTTATTAACTAACATTAAAAGGTTCAACATAGTTATCATAGGTATCCGTGTCGATTTCGATGCTCTGTTACGTGTAATACGTATATTAAAGTGTAATTATTAGTCTACATGCCATTTAAATAATTTCTTCTCTGACGTATGCAGTACAAATAGTTTCTTTAATACAACTACTTGTAATTTTGTGTTACACAATATTTATACACATTTTCAAACTTAAAATTCTCCATTCAAGATATTTTTGGGATGCTTATAAAAATCAAGTATGTCTCCAACCTCGTTTTAAGGCTTTTTCCTGATAATCACATGATGGTATTTATTATAATTTTTGATATTTTAGAGGAAACATATCATGCTTCCATAATTTAAATTAATTTTAAAACAAAGCATGACTAATAAGTATTCAAGTGTACGTGCATTTTCGACGCTCTTCTGTACGAAAGGCTTGCAGAAGGCGTACGGTAGGCGAGTATAAGCACTACTTCACATTGAAAAGGCAACACTAAGATCACTAGCCAGAAAGTGAAGGAACTCGGCAAACAGAGAGAGAGAGAGAGAGAGAAATGAAAAATAAGGGACTTTTTTGAAAATGATACTCGTAGTACAGAGAGAGAACAACATCCTCTATGTAGGTTATAGGATCCCCGAGGAGGGTGATTCGTGAAGCAACCTGTCTAGGAATAAAATCAACGATAGTACAGTTGGAATCCTGAGGAAAGACCTTCAATGCCTTATTTACCAATCTCTAAAATTTGTCTTTTGAGTACGATGGTGTTAAGTCCTGTAAAAAATATATAATCATGTGCCCCAGACATCTTCGATTAATGAGAGATCAATATATCTTGCACATCACTTTGGCTGATATGTGCACTGAACAGTCGGGGAATATCCGGTTGGTAAAGAATATCTCCCACAAAGAAAGGGGAGGGCCACTGGCCATACGTATCATAAAACCATCATAGTGCCTTGAATACAAGCTGCTATACTGCTATTTAACGCGATGGCACCTCAAACTTTGATGTTGTTTAATTGCTTGATAGGACATTCCACAGACGGGACAGGATTGGACCTGTCACCACGTCGGTGCCACACTAGTACACAGTATCTATTACTGGATGAGAAAAAGCTTAACTCGTTTGAAAACATGAGCCTGTGCCTTTCCATCGTCTAGATCGCTTTAATCCAGCACCATTGGAAACGGAATCGTCTATAAGAGGGGAGGGGAAGGTCAAAGACAGTCTTCTTACCAGATGCCGTAAGAGCAGGTCTCCTTTTACCCAATCGAAGAGGAATTATTTTGGTCTGTATGAAAATACATCAAGAGTGTGCTGCAAAAAGACTGAAGAAGTAGAAGCGAAGCTTTCACCGCTTGTCAGAGGATGATCCACTCGAGCTGATTTCATTGTGGCCGCTCCAACATTCCTCAAGCTTGCCACATTTCCTTGTTTCAACCAACTTTGCCACAATCGGTGCACTGTAGATGCATCAATGTGGGCGTCAACTGAGATTTGACGATTTTTCTTTCAATATTCCTTCATGATCCTTTGTGAAATCATCTGTCTACCTAAACTGCCTCCACTGACGGACATCTGGCATTTTTTGCTACTATTCGTATCCTCTGAGATAAAGAAAATATTTCCACAGATTTCCTTGTGGAGATACCGATAAGTATTGATAATACCCATTCTGCAGATTCTTTCCCTTGTGCCCTACGCAATGTGTGCTGGGGACATCCCTAGGTGAGGTACCTATTTTGAAACTTTCACATTTTTTTTCGGGGGGGGGGCGGGCCGTCTTCTTGATGTTGGATTTTCAATGTAACGCATTGTGCTTATAAATATAATTATTTATTATAATTACATAAATATATATACTATTTAATTTTTTTAAAAAAGCCAAAATAACTTCGTTATTTTAACTAATCTTATTTTAATTGTCTCTAATGTTAGAAGTCGTTAAATGTTCATTGCTCAAAAACCTTGTTTATATTTCAGGAAATTATATAAATTCAAAACATTGAAGTACGTGTATTTTATATCATTATACTGCCCTCTTCTACAAACTTGAGCAGCTCATTACAGGAATAAAATTGAAGATTTTTTTTATAAAAAAAATTTAAGTTTTTCAGTTTGTGATGATGGTCTCCCAGATAATCTATTTCCCTGTTAATCTACTGCAACAAAAAAAAAGAAGAAAAAAAAAAAAAGAAAAAAGAAAAAAAAGAATGCAATCTTCTGACACATATTTAGTAATTAAGGTTTTTCATTTCTCGAATGGCATTGCTTACAATATAAATTAAAAGCGGATTAAGGTTGCAATATCAGTTTTTCCCCCTTGAATGTGCTTATACTTTGTATTAAACTATTAAATTATTGAAAACGATTTTTAGTTATGTAGTTTTCAGAGCTATCACTGCTTGGTTAAACGTAATATGGTATATAATTGTATAAAATTTTAAATGATTTATATTATTTAAAAAGGTAAGTTTGTATCAGTTTGTACTACTGTGCCGAGAAACTGCAACACCACGAAAGAAATTGGTAAGAATAAAAAAATTTTAAAGACTGCGGGCGTAAGATAACTACAAATTTGTAAATAAATGAAATTTTATTTTGAATTTCCTTATTGATTGCAAATTATACAAAACCTATACAGATATTTGGGGAGATCACGTTTTTTTAACGGATTTTATTAAAAAAAGATCAAATAAACGTCTATAGTTTGATATAAGTTGCGTGTGATGATCTACCGGGCAAGCTTCTAACAAGCAGATCTCTCTTATTTTTAAATAAAAATAAATCTAAGAACAGACGGCAATATAAAAAAAAGTTTACTCTTGGAAATTTTGAAAAACAATATCGAAAGTTTCGAAGGATACAGAACGTTGTCTTGTTAGAAAATAATCTTACAGTATTTTCCTCCAACTCTTATTTAGATCATTTCAAAACTTTGAGATTATTCCATTGATTATTCATTGTCTTGCAATTCGTCTGAAACGAGAGCATGAATAAAAAGGGATATCTCACACTATGATACTTATAATACAATTCCCAGATTAGATGTAAAATAACACACATTTACATCTGCCGCGTTAAATTTTAACTTATATATTTTAAATACCACGTGTTTCTATACAGTTGAAATTAAAATATTTTTTCTTCTGTCCTTATTACTAATCGAATACATGAATCAAATTTACTGTTTATCCGAATACTTTTTTTCTTGGAGTTGCATTTACTATGAACAGTGGTATATACATACAGGGTGATTATAATTAAAGTTCTTCTTTCAAAGTGCTGTAAAAAAGAGTAAATGATCAGAATGACTTCAAATTTGAACTGACTATACTCAAGGAAGAAGGAAATGATATGCCACAAGAAAAAAGGTTCCAAAGTGTATCAATAGAGGGCGCTGTAAGCGGCAAACCAAAAGGGGATTTGGCTACAAGGGACATTTTGAATCGAATTACGTCGGCTTCGGCATTTTCATGTTAAACTAACTGTGTTTAAAGTATTGAAAAACTGTGACATAACGGAGAATATTATGGGCCCACACTGCAAAATCAGATTTTGGGCTCCAAGCCGAATCTTACAAAGGATTACAAAGTCATAACATCAGGCTTTGGGTGCCCTACAATCCTGCCCTTCCCCCGACCATGCGGGAATTGCGGAGTGTACGTAACACCATGGTTGAAAGATATGTTCAATATGCTGTTCACCATTTTCCGTCTCAAGTTGAAACCAGTAACAACAAAGAGGAGCGTTTCAGGGTCACGTTGTGAATGCTTTGTGTAACTCGTGCATTCAAGTCAGCTAAATTTACAATTGGGCCACAGCCAGAAGTAATAAGAATTGAGGTCAGAGGATCTTCAAAGTCAGACTGTCGAAAAATGATGACTGATCATTCTATCATTTCTGAAATGTTTCTTGAGAAGTTGCATCACTGGCTTTGCAATATGCGGAGAAGCACTATCTTACATCTCTTACAGTGATATCTATCAATACATTTCGGAACTTTTCCTTATACTATTCCGTTTTTCTCTTCTTCAAGTACATTCAGGTCAAATTTGAAGTCTCATTCTGACAAGAAGTTCTTTTATTTCAACATTTTGAAAGGGGAATTTCAATTATAATCACCTTGTATATTGCAATACAAAGAATATTATTTTCCTTTTACAATTCCTTGGAAATTTAAAATTAATATTCTTAGGAATTTTGTTTATTTAAAATGAAAAACTAAGGTGTTGAAATAATTACTGATTACAAACAAACAGCAAGCATCTGTCATAACGATTATGGGAATCATAAAAGAAATATTCTCACTTATTTGTTATAAAATTAGTTTTTCTACACAATTTAAGTCAAAATTAATATTTGCAAGTGACACATTTAAATTTCGAGATATTTCCTCAGAGGGAAAAACATGGAAAGGAATAAAATAGGGGAGGGAAAAAGCTTAGAATTCAAATAACTGTAATATTAACTCCTAAAATCAAATAAAAAAAATATTTTACATTTTACTTTTCAATAGCATTTTTTTATTTTTGCTGATTGCAGCTCTCAATGTCAATGTCGAAACTTGCATTCAGGATTTGAAAAGTTTAACGAAGGAGACAAACCAGAAAGTATTATTAGCAGCTTGCAAACATTTGTTTCCCAAAGAAAAAGAGAAGAAGTCAAATACTTTAGGTGAGAAACTCAAATATAAAATAAGAGTATTTTTATGAAACAAGAAAACTAAAATTGTGCATTTAAAGAAATTAGTTCTCGTAGGGGGAATAAACTAAAAGAGAGAAAAATGTACAGGCGGATTTTTTTTAAACTGAGACTATTCAAATGCACCTGTAGCTTGATTTAACAACCGCAATGGCAACAAACTTAGTATGAAGACTAATAATATCATGGAAAGTAAGATTCCGAAGAAAAAACCTTAGTTCGAAAAATTGCCGATATTGGCATTTATGGCACTATTGTAGCTTACCAGATAGAGAATCAGTATAAAACACGAGTGTGTAAGAAAAATCCAAATTATGTTTTCATATGCGACAGCCCCGCCAGTAATTTGGGATATAAAAACATGTAGACAGCTCTGAAGTATATTCTCAGCTGAAGTGAGCAAGCTTGATTGAATATGAGACTCGCAACTCATTATCAGAACGTGCACTATTGATAAAGCTGTATGTATTATTTTAATCATCCGCGGGTCCTCGTGAGCTTAGAACTTGACAGAAGCTACGTAAGGGAACTTAATTGCATAATGCTTTGAAAGGAATGATTAAGAAGTTAGAAGAAACAGAATCACTAAAATTCGCTCAAGCAGAGGATATAAACCTGTGTCGGAACAAATGACAACAGACATTACAAATGTAATCGTCGATGGATCCCAGGGAACAATTTTTGGTATACATATCACTGGCTGGATATTCCTTGTGACATGTTGCGTACGACCGTAGAAAGTATTGTGCAGAAAATGCGCACTCTGAAGTCGGCGGTGGTTTTCTTCCTTTTATTCTTTTTTTTTTATAACACTTTTGGCATTATACAGAACTATAAAACACCCTTGTCGACAATTTTTAGAACATTTTTTTTCTTCTTCATGGAATTCTACTTTCCATGTCCTTATTCGAATTTGTACCAAGTTTGGTGCCATTTCTTTTATAAGATCGAGCTACAGGTGGATCTGAATAGTGTCAGTTTTTAAAAAAATCGCTTTATATATAAAAGCAGAGAAAAAAATACATATGCTATATACCATCACGGTCTCTCCTTAACTGTCTTAAAAATATTGCATGAAATTTACTTTTTATTTATATCGACTGTTTTCATAATAATAATCTACCCACTTGGAATTTTTATGTAGTTCACATTTCATATATAAGGAAATTATTAATTTTCATGAAAACTAAACTTGAATATTTGACAGGAACATAATCCAACATGAATAACAAGACGAAAATTCAACGTTGAATGAAGGCTACATTCAATAACATTTATTTTTAATTTAAACTATTTAATTCTAAAAGAAAATTAAAAAGAATTATACAGAGTAAAGTATGCTATTATAACAAATGGCTATTGAATTTTTTAATACAGAGTTAACACAAACTTCAGTAATGGACTGAATTCAAAACGGTCACATGATAAATGCAAGTACGTGTTCTCCATTGAATCCAAAATTTAACATGAGACTTTTCTTGTTGTTCTACTTTCAAAATTTAGGTGAAATTTCAGATTAGATACTGCATAAGGATGGTCACACAAGCATCAAGACCCTTCAAAAAGTTTTTCCAAACCAAAACAGAGAAATTTTTATATCAAATGCGTAATTTTGAATCAAGTGTTTATCTATGTGTTATTATTGTTCATTAATTTGTATTTTTTAAAAGAAAGTTCTACATAAAGCAAAAGTTGGCATCAGTGAAGTGTATGGATTGATTGGCTGGAAACACGTGATTGCAGTTATGATGTGGCTATGACGTCTCGTGAATTTAACACATTGATAGTAGTTACATCGATTTAAGTAGAAATTAATTAAAAAAGCCATTAAAATATTTATCCCTGGTAAATTTCACAAGAAAAAAAAATCAGTTATTTTCATATTGAATTTGAATTTTCTGTTGTCAAGAAAACAAGCCGGAGAGTACCTTGATTATATGGAGGAATTAAAATATCTCATAAGAAAAATTATTGTTGAACCAGTGAAAAAAAAATAAACAATTTTAAAAATTATTTAATTTGTTTAATTTGAAGCATCGGTAATTTTTTTTTAGTTTGGCTTATTATATCATTAAAATAAATGTATAATTTTCTAACTACATGTAGGATACTTTGTTTCTTAACCAAATGCATTTCATTTGTCCAGTGCTATTAAAATGATTTATAATTATTAAATAAATAACTCGAATTAATTAATTCAGTAAATAATAGTATTCATCATAAAAACAGCAAAATATCTCAAGAAGTCATTTCGGATAGATAAATAAAGCAGTAATTTTTAGCAAATATTTTGGGTACTTTTCTAAAATGTGTTGTTATTTTTCTTATTTCAAAGTTGCTACTGATGGACTTTCTGTGCGATGCTCAGAAGGTTTTTTCTCCAGTCATTACTATTGTCCAAAAACTTTTCCAGTTGATTTGAGTGTCGAAAATTTTTCGTTGACGTTGTGGGCATTGTTGAGATTACGGGTCTGGGTGACGCATGCGCTATTGCTGTTTGAATCATTAGTCGTATGAATGCATAATCAACCACTAGTGTTAGACTATACTGTCATCTAGTGTTTAACTCTTGCGTCACCACTTTAACCGTAAGCTGTTGACCTTTACAAGAATTTTTATTTAAATCACCAACCTATCTATCCACAGCTACACCGTACAGGCCTTAGACGACTAGGGCGAAATAGAACCCCTATTCGGGCCAGTCGCTTAACGCTTTTATTCCTGTCCTTAGTTTCTCGCGGAAGAAGGTGTCGCTGCAATGTATTTAAGAGTAATCAAAGGGATAATAGGGATGGTTAATCCATCTAAAGTGAAATTACTGCAGGATACTAAAGAAACATCTGTTTATAACTGAGGCGCGAATTTTACATAAAAAAGTTTGTGTCAAATATCTTTCTTATAAAGGTTTAATAATATATTAGGAAGTTAATGACGGAATTTGAAACGAAAATTCAGAGACCAGAAACAAATATTCTTGACAATGAAGAGAAAAAAATAAGTGTCTTAAAAATCCATTACGTGAATAATTTGTAGGATTAATGTCCATCGAATTATTCTATTCTTTGGTTGAATCAAATATATAGGAGTAATCTTGGAATTGATTGATTGCTGATTAGGACAACTGGAATGGAATAGTCTAGCGGTAAAAATAACATCTTTAATTGAAAATTTATTGTGATGAAATCGGTAAGAATCAAATACATGATTCATCAGAAACTTTAATGCATACCCATCATAATTTTCATGAAGTTCCATAAATTAAGGAGGAAACAATGTGTGAGAATGATTTTCCATATGTCAAATGAATTCAAAGATCTATCAGAATAGTTCTTGTTCTAATATATATCAAAGCTTTCAAATAGTTCAGACTATTCATTCTTTTGGAATTCACTCAAGCAAAAAAGTTTCACCGAAAGGAATTAATATTATCTTTATCTTTTCAGAATTACTAGGCATAAGTTTAATTGATTCTAAGGATAATATATCTCTAAATTATTGATGGGTAAATTGTGGCCTGAAAAGAATTTTTTTTTTTGGTGAAATGGCCGGTTAAGACAATTGAAATCAAATGAACAGAAAATGTTTTCTTCATTTGTGTCGACATCTATCTGTGAGCAAAGTATTTCTTGCATGAATAACAAAACAAGATAAAATGTAGGTGCAAGTTGTCTGACATTAGCTTGCAAGCCGTGATGAGAATTTCAGTAAGCACTATCTCACTTCTAATATCAAGAAAGAAAAAATTGCAGAAAAACCTTACGTGGTACATTTGTATCTCATTAAACTGATACTAAAATTAAATGGTCTTACAGCTATAGAAATGAAATTAGTAGAATATATATATATATATAAATAAATTAAATAAAATTGCCACTATTTTATTTAACATATTTAATTATATTTAACATATATTATAACATTATAAAAGAATAATACTATTTATATTTTTTCTGAGATACACAATTAACTAATGAATGTAATAATTTAAAAAGGTGCGGCCCTCCTTCGCTTTCACACTGTGGGCGTCGAGCCAAAACAATTGCCCACCCCTGCTCTAAATAAAAAAAAGTAAGAAAATTTCAATATATATATGTAACATACACTTAAATATAAATTGCAGTGGCCTAACGTATACCCCGCAACCCTCGCATCGCGGGAGCACCGAGGATTCTAAGGAGCCCAAAGCCTGACTAACACCAAGTACGTATTTGCGCTTGTGGCCCAAAACCTGTCTTAGCGTTTATCCTGTCTCTGCCCTAATATTCTTCGTTACGCCACTGATAAATTGATAAAATTCCATTTAATTGCAACCATAGGATGTTGTTCTTGGTATGTTTTGAATTAGAATTTTTTAAATATCCCCCCCCCCTTTATATTATCAAAAACTAGATAAAAAATTAGCAATAATTTTTTTGGTTTTATTTTTTAATTAATCCTCACACAAAAGATTTGATTCATTCCAAACTAATTAACTTTGACTAACGAAAAAAAAATTGTGTATCCATTCAGCTGCTATCAAATTTATGTTTTTGTATAGACCAAATTAATTTTACTCTTGGTTTCTGTTCATGATTACATGGAAATAATTGTTCCAATTGTTTAATCTTACTTAGTGAATAGACATCATAAAAAAATTATTTGAAAGAAACTAAGCTGAAAACTTTTTCTGAAAATGAGTGGGCAATGAAAAGTAAGATCAAACTAATGTAAATTGTGCAAAAAACAATCTAAAAATAGAAATGTATTAGTTTAATTAATTTAATAAAATTTGTAAAAACATTTCATCTTTAAATGTTTTTTATAATTTTTATTCTAAAGATGGAAGTTCGATTCGCAATAAGGAATTTCTAAATCAAGGTCTAGATTTAAATAATTTTCAACAAACAACAACAACAAAACCCTTCATTTCTTACAATAATAAAATAATTAGTCGGAGGCAAATTATTTAGCTAAAATATAAACGACTTTTGGTTGTGATCCCTAAAACAAACAAATATGGCACAAAAGTTTTATAAATAAAACCTATATTTTAAGCGAACTTAAAACCTCGACCATAGATGAAGATTGAGCTCCTTATAAAAAGATTAACCATGGAAGTTTAGTGGTCATGGTCACGAACCCCTATTTAGTGTTGTTTCAGAAGAAGTATGGGTTCGAGTTTTCATGTCTCTGAAGATTCATCATGTCTCAAGGTTGCTGGAAGTTAAATCTGTCGCAGCTTTTAAATTCTCACGTTAGCATGTTGTTGTGACTAATGCCACCTGCCTGACGAAGTCTGATCGAGGCCCGCGAAATTCCTCGCGGCTAAGGGCTGTCGTTATCCTTAGTTTTGAGCACCATACAGGTGACATTACGATTTTGCTCGGTTCCACCCCAATTTAGTGGGAGAAAACCCTGGGGGTGTCCAGGGGCCTCCCACCTCTCTTCACCAATCTCACGAGAGGACTTCCGGTTCGACGGCTATTTAGAGTTCCCCCATGCTGCAAAGGCACTATACATTTGCAAACATCCATGTTTCCTCTGGGTTTCGAACCCAGTCTCTACGGCACCGCAGTCAGCGTCGCTACCCACTATACTGGTTGGGCGACTCACGTTAGCGTGATATGGAAGTTTGGAAAATGGTGGGCTAGATCTAATGTCTTTCTCGTCACTTGACCATTATTTAAAATTACATTTTCCGACTTATATAGTCCTCGTGTTTCTTCTAAATGTGACGTTAATAAGCAATCAAGGAAAAAAAATCCATGTAATTTACCAAAACACATATTTTGGGGTGAAAAAGTTATATGTATAAATAACTAATGTATAATTTATTAAAAAGTTACCATTAGTTAAGTATAACTTTTAACTTTTATGTGATGACATTATTTTTAATGATTTACTACTAATGTCATTTCTTAAGGCTTGTTTTTACTGCAAAGAATGCGTTTCATGTGTTATTTCAGTGTTTTTGAGAGTCCTCCTGAAATGTGCTTTGAAATACCTTATATGTATAGGTTTTAAATCCGAAGACCACGTAAATAATTATTAAGGATCTCCTCACTTCTCTTTAAAATACTCCACAGTTTTTAGAACTTTGCGGGAAAGTTTTTTTCATTTTGTTCATATTTTGTTCCCCCCCCCTTGTTTCTGTCACTAATTAAAGGAGTACCTAACAATGACCTTTGTGATATTTCTATTACAAAATAAGTATTAATAATGTTAATTCTTCACATGTCCTCTGCATTCAAATATGTTGGCGGGTCAATGTCTCTATTCTGTCCAAAATTATAAAACGAGGCATAATCCAAATGTTTGAGGACTACGTTTGAGGACCACCCAGACAACACAAACTCGACAAATGGGTTACATCATTGGAGCCTTCTAATATCCTTCCCCTTTGTATTTAGGATAGTTTCGCGGATTTTACCCAATTTAACTACATGCGCAGACATTTTTTGTCTGAATGGTTATGGTCACGAACTAGTGGTCATCACTATTCAATGGATTCATGGGTTCCAGTCTTAATGCCACTAAAGATTTGTCGCTCAGCAGGGCTGATTAACGTTAAATCTGTTGAGGCTCAACGTATTCCTGTTGGCGTGTATTGATGCTTGAGTGCCATGAATGAAAGTAAAGAGTGTCCGTCTCCCTCATTACTCGGTATACAAATTATGAGGTCCATCAACAATAATTCTCGTGTTACTTTGAAATGCGTTGTTAACCAAACAATCAAAATCAGACATTTTATTTTAAGATTAGGCATTTGTGCTCTGTTATACAAGAAACTTTTATTTTCAAGAACAACACTGCAACATTATGCTTTATTTGTGTTTAAACAGAAAATCTACAGATATTTTAGAATGGCTGAAGTGCATGTTCTACGATGTTAAGACCAAAGATGTAAGTCAAGCACCGGTGTTTTAAAGAAAATCGAGAATCCATTACAGATGATGAGCCTTCTGGGTAAATTGTGACTTCATGCATTGAAGAAAAATTTAATTTATTCCCAAGAGCGCACCATTGATCAAGGTGTGCTATTTGGATACTTAATATCACTTGGGGGAGGAGGGGGCATTTACTGCAATAAGTATCAAATGGGGCAAAGTAAACAATGCATCTGCACATAATTCACATATAGTCACAAAGTTTCTTGCCAAAATTGAAACTAAAGTGCTTCCCCACATCTTACTTATTCATTTAATTTATCTATTTCCATTAAGAAAATCTACAAGAATATCGTTTTAAATCAGCAGATAAAGCAAAATGAACAAAACTAAGCATATCTTACAGGTGATTGCAAATGCTCTTTTAACAGTGCTATCAAAGACTGTGGGAGCACTATCAAATGGGATTTGTCGCCTAAGGGGTTATTTTGAAGGTGGTTGTGCATTGTGTTATTTTTGAAATACAAGTATTCAGAATAAGGAATTTTTCCCTAAGTCCTCGAACATTTGGATCCTATCTCGTGCTTTCATTTCAGTATATTAAAAAAGTCACTATATAGACCATGCTTGTCTAAAATGCGGCCTAAACGCAAATGAAAAATATTTAAATTTACACATTTTTATTAAAAAAATAAATGTTTGCAATATTTTTCATATATAATCGATTCGTTAACATTTATTTTGAAATAAAAGTTTAAATAAAACATCTTATTATATTGCATTGTACGTCAGGGCAATTTATGTGGAAAAATTTTAAAAATGGAAAGTGTATTAAGCGTTGTTATAAAAACCATTAATTGTGTAATGACGTTATAAGTTGATAGTAAAAAAAGTTTTAAAAGAAAAGTTTATTTTATTCTTTTTGGCGCATTTAAATAAAAGCTTGTTTTTAAAAAAGTATTTTACTTTTAATTTTTTTTTTTTACTTTTTAGTTATCGCTGGACAGGTTTCTCAGTCTGTTAATCTCATTCAACTCATCATTGTTTCAAGGTCATTTGCCAGTTAATTTCGAACAGGGGTACGCAACGTTTTTTCCCACCAGGCCACATACATATGATAGATATTTCACTCGGGCCGCAACAAAAGGATCATGGGAAGGAGGGGGGCACTGTAAGACCATAACAACATTGGGAAAAGCAAAATTAATCAAAATATTAAAACTCATTTTTATTTTTGCTTTTACAATAGTACTATATTAAAAAGGAAAAACACACAAAAAAAAAAAATTTAAAATCCTTAATTTTAAACCAATTTTTTCAATCTTTGAATATAATTTGAATAATACTATTCAACAAACGAAAAAAAAAAGAGTTTCGTGTGGTTATCTTTAAAAATGACGAAGTTATTAAATTTTTAATTAAAAATCTGAGTATTTTTTAAAAAATCGTAAAAAAAAAGTTTTCTGCATTTTATTTTTTCACTGACTGATTCTAAAAGAGAAAAGCTTGAACTTTTATAGTGCAGAATATCGATTCATTAACACGAAAAAAATTTCATACGGAATGATTTAGAAATCATTTTTCTGAAAACACATCGATTTTGACTCATTTTAGAAAAAATGGTAAAAAAATAGAAAATATCATTATTTTGTTAAAAGAATTATACCGTATCATGGCGAAATAAATGATCTTTCCAATTCTGTAATTATTTTTTGTCTGAGTTTGAAAAAAAGAATTGTGGATGGCTTTTTTAAAAACATCGAAAAAATCGGAGCTTCTTTAAGTTTAATCCGATAAGCTGCACGGCGAAATAAAAAGACGACAGGGGTAAAACAATTCTGCGTTTTAAGGTTTTTAATTAATATCTTTTTAACTAATTGCAATATCGGAATATAAATGGTCAAAACATGCATTGCCATCCAAACTAAAAGTCAATACAAAATTTCAGCTCAATCGGTTGAAGACATCAGCTTCAAAATTGAGTTGCAAGGTTCCACCCGAACAAATTGCATTGCAAGTTAAATAAAAAGCTTGTAAAAAAAATTATCTCCTATTAATCATGTATTGATTAAAATAATAATTTTGTAGCACGTTAAATATAAAACAACATAATGAAGTATTTTTTTTTTAATAATTATACAGAATATTTCATTAAATATGGGTAAAATTATAAAAGAGCTGATAGTACACATCCAAACTTACAACTTTTATCAAAGAATGCATGGTTGAAATTACAACGCAAAAAAGGATTGACGCATTTAGAAATCTGGTTCATGCAAACGTTTGCGTAAATTCACCATGCCATCTTATAAATCCATGTAATATACCACGTAAACCCACATTACACTTATTCATGTGCTCATCACTAACGCTTTTCTATCAATATTTGGACAGGAGTTATCAGAAACCACCTACTCTGACCTTAACTTCCTTTAACCTTAGAACCTTTTAAATGGAAAAAATACTTCACGTTTCTTCAATAGTTGCTGTCAGACACGTTGTACAGAGCTCCCCATATATTCAATGGCTAATTTGGCTCCAATAAGATGGGGCACTAGCCAACTATTTACGAGACGTACGAAATTATCTGGATACACAATTTCCGGACGAGATTTCTTTGAGGTGATCCTGTAGCTTGGGTACCACGCTCGTCAGATCTTCAATGTCTTAATTTCTTTTTGTGGGAAGAGCTTAGGGCTCTTATGTAAGAGGCTACCAGGGACTAAAGGACTCGTCGTCAGACTTTCGACCGCTGCAGGGGAAGTGCGAACTTTGCCAGGTGCTTTTCTTTAAGTTTGTCAATCATTTTTTTCGGCGTTATACCACGTGCACTGTTTTAAACACTTATAATAATCACATTTCGTTAAAGGTTTTGTGACTTAATCCTTCTCTTAATGTGTTGTTGCCTCCAGCACCTTTGCATTTAATTCCGACCATAAATTATTTCATAAAAGTTTCTTTGGAAGTGTAATATCACCTCTCTTAAGGTTTTGTCCATCTTTTATAAAACACTCTGATATACGCTTGGAATAAAATTTCCTATTAAAAGACATTTATTCACAGTTTAGCTCCGCTTAATTGATGATACATTTTTTATGTAACTAAATGTTGATGCTTACACAGCTCATTCGCAACAATACTTACTTTTTATTGCTTTTAAAAAGGCAGTGATCCCCCCCCCTCCCTTGACTTGAAAGTGTTTCGAATAATTTTCGTAGGATTTGTTTTCTCTTATAGCAAAAATTTACCAATTAAATTCTTATAATAATTCCAGAATCTTTTTAACTTTTTAAAAAAAATATTATAAACATAACACCAATTTAGAGAAAGAGAAAACTAAAACAGAAATAACTATTTGATAAGTACTCTTCATTGATACTAAAGGATAAAAGATTATCCACATTGAGAGAGACATGTTAACTTACAGGCCAAAACTTAAGGCATTATATCTTATATCGAAGAGCTTCGATGAAGGTGAATTTAATTTTATCTCTTTGAAAAAGATAAAAGGGAATCATTGTTTCCTTTTGTTAGTAGATAAAATGAATGAATTATGGCCTACAGCTGTCTAATAGCTAATTGTATGAGCTAGTTCCTGCATACAAATTTGGCTTTTGTTCTTTTCTTTGTTGAAATTGATGTTGATTTGTTTGGAGGATATCTCTGAGTCATTCAAAATTAAATATTTATTTTTGAAGTTATTAATATTCAACGCAGGTTTAAAATGAGGCATGTAAAATTGTTATGTAAACTGAACTGAACTCAGTGGTGTAACAGCTCATGAGGGCCAAGGCCTACTGTGCCTATCTCAGTTTTCGTGAATTCAGGCGATGGGGTGCATGAGCAGGTGTTTTGGTCAAGTGGTCAGTCTGACGCTAAACTCCCAATGTTCAGTTCCCAAGTAAGCTTGGTACTCCTTTATCGACCCACCGAAGGGATGATAGGCTGAGTCGTGACCTTGCCCAACCCGGGATTTGAACCCCGGACCTGTGGCATGGAAATGCCATACATTACCATTCATCCACTGGGCTTTTAAAATTGTTATATAATATGCAATAAAAACAAACACTTAACTTATTTTTTATGTGAAAAATACCATATTTATATTAATGTCATTTAATCGCTTTGAGTGAAATAACTTGAATTAATAATTCATTAATTAAAATTGAAACAACAGAAAGGGAAATTATATTTTCACGAGTCAAAGAAGGATGAAAGTTTTAATTATAATTAAAATAATGCACATGGGCTATTGCGTATAATTTATAAACAAAATTTTTTTTAACTATTTCCAAAGGGGCTGTGTGTTGGTTATTATTATCAATGTATCAATAGAAATTAGAATAAATAGAAAATAGGTTTATTAAATAACTGATGCTTTGTTTATTTGATGCAATATAATTAGACAAGCTTTTAATCACAAAAGAAATTTACACAAACGTTTCCCAATGAGCGGGGTAACTTTAACATCAAAAATGCCTGAGCGGAATCGACGGAACCAAAATTGCACGTAATTAGCTTTTACAGTATCGGCACCATAAACACCATTCACAATTTCAGCCGCCTGGCTTGCATTCTCGCCTTTATCAAAGAAAAACTGTAAAATGTACCGAATTTTCTCTTTGTTTTCCATTTTCAACCCCCTGTAACTCACAACTGAATAGACCAAACAAAAAACAGCAAAATAATTTTTTTAGTGTAAAATGTCACCTTAACAACGAGCATAAATTTGAAATTGTTTGATCGATATTTCACGAGATATCGACACTACAGCCATCTACCGAAAAAATAATGGATTTCTTTTTCCCCAACCAAATATACTAAACAGCTATAGTTTTAAATAAGCAATGCAACAATAGAAGTACAACCAGATACATTATAGGTAAAAAATAAGTTAACCACAAACTCGCAGCCTTAGAAACTAAAATTGTAGGGTTACACATTGTTTTCAGGCCAACCAACCTTTTACATGTAATTTGCCTATACTATTGAGCTATAGGAAAAAGGAAATAGGAGTATGAATGTCATTATTATTAAAAGATCAAAATTAAATATGCTATGGGGAATATTAAGTAAAATTAACAAGGAAAAATATAGCTAAATCTACTTACTTAATACAGAAAATATTAAATTTATATGAATATATAGTATATTTAAAACATTTGATATACCCATAACACATCACTATTTTAACTTCCCGCCAACACGAAATCTAACAGGAGCAGAACCGCTTAAAAGTCAAAAATAAATAAAATCAGTTGTAATTATAACTTTGTATCCTTGAAAACCTAAATTATTTTATAGAAACATTTGGGAAGGAAGAGTACAAGCAATCATTCAAAACAAGGCAATTATAAATCAAAATATATTTAAAATTATTTAACCTGTGATACAATCTTGTGACTGAATGCAACAGAAAAATTAAAACATTAGAGTTGAAGGAAAATATCCAAACAATAGTAAAAACGCAATAAAAAATAAGAAAATCAATAAAAAATGGAATTAATATTTTTTTTAAAATTATCATAAAATTTTAATAATTTATACTAACCATGTATATATATTATTTATAAATATATAATAGATAAATCAATTTGCACAAAGCACTTTTTATTAGTTCCATACTTCACTTGCACCTAAGGAAAGAAAAATAATAATGCAGCGTATGATCTAAAATATTTCTATATTTTCAGGTTCTTACCATGAAAGTGAACTGTATTACATATTCGGATTCCCCCACATGAATTTGAGCAATGCTCTGAGGCTTCCTCAAGATCAAGAAGTTTCAAACATAATGATTCAACTGTGGTCAGATTTTGCGAAACATGGGTAAGAACTAATTATTAACTAATTATAACAAGGACTGTGAATAATAGTTGCAAAAGTTAAAATATATCATGGACGTCTTTTATTTTTATAATTACTCAAATGATCGAAAATATACGAAAATTATTTACATTTTAATTTCTACACTAGTGTCTATTATGCATTATACACAATTCTTTTCTTTAACTCAGAAACATATTTAGAATAATAACAGAAGATGCCAACTTAAGCAACATAACTTTAACAACAGACGATAATATATTAGTAAATAAATTAACATCGGATAAATTAGAATTTAATGAATTTTTGAATTAAAACAGACGATAAAAATATGAATGAGAATTTTCATCCTTGACAGTATCTAACTACTGTAGAATTTAAAGTCAATTAAAAATTGGTTCAAATTAAAGAAAAAAGTTATTATAGAACTAAATATATTTTACAATTCGAAAACAATTACTAAAACTTAACTCTGAATATTCTAAACAGAAACTACTTCAAAATGATTAAAATGCAAAGTATGTACTTGATTAAAAGCATTTACTAAAATCTTACGATTAAATGTTCAAACTCTAGCATTACAATGAATCAAAATATTTACCCTCGTTTTCAAACAAAGGAAGATCAGATGGATGAAAAAAATTTATTACATACGTAGCTTACCATAATTATAGTTTGAGAAATATATACCCTTGAAAAAAAAAATGAAACTTGCATAGCTAACTGGCAAAAAATTTCAAAGTAAAAAAAAAAATTTAAACAGTAATTAGTTATTTTCCTGCTTTAAAATAATAAAAAAAAATTACTAAATGAATATGTATTTCCAAAATCTAGTTACTCCGAATAAGTATTAATGAACAAAGCCAATGTTAGCAATTAATTAATTTTAGAAAACGATGTCTTCAGAATTTAAAATTGAGATACAATTTGCAATTTTAATAATAGAAAAATTTCTAACAATTATTAGTTTTATCAACAATTTTAATTATGTGTCTTCTGATGATTTTGTGAAATGTTTTGACTTTATTTACGATTCTAAGGTCTGAATTCCTCAGGAGCCAACGCACGTTAAGGATTTGTCTAAAAAATAGATTTTTCACGCTTTCAATATAATTTATGTGTGTTTTTACATACATGCTCCCAAATAAGAGGGTGCATAAGTCAGTACTGGTTTGAGGATTACAGTAGAAAGGAGAGACAGAGATACGAAAGTATGTTATTACATGTGCTTTAAAAGACTGGTGAGAGAGAGAGATAGAAAGAAATAAGGGGAAATAATGTGTGTGTGTGTGAATTACTTTACAATACAAGAATGTGTGTGTGTGAATTACTTTTGAATTTACTTTACAATACAAGGTACAGATGAACCCCATTTATCGAGCCTCGAACCCCTATTTAACGAATTTCGTGATTTAACGACTTTTCCTTCCCCCTTCCGATTAAAATGGAAGCAATAAAACCTTCTTAACGAATAAGACAAACCGAGTTAATGAATTATTTCAACAGCCGAAATTGAATAGAGAAAATTGGATTTCTTTTCAAATGACGCATCCCTTTTGTCCGGAATAGAAAAGAATATTTTTTTGAAAGCAGAAAATTTCGATGAGAAAGGGTGCAGCCCATTATCATACTTTACAAGTGCAGATGAGTCATGAGTGGTATCTATCGCGTGAGTTTTGAATGGGACAAGAAAATTTTAACTTCTTTCTTTCCTGAGGGAAGTGAGGTTTATTATACGTACGGTTTTGTTGAAGATGTGTTTTTGAAAATTTGTGATACATGGTAGATTATTGAAATACAGTCGAAAAATGCTTTCATAAAGCAGAATTTGTCAGACACTCACTCGCTTGGAAATTGATGAGGATTTCGCCCCTGGTGAGGAGGTCGTGAAGTTAATGTTACATTTGATGACGGACTGTATCTATGCAACTGAAGTTGAGGAAGTTGATTTGTCGGAGCCAATGAGGAATATTTTTAATTATCTAATTAGTTTTAGCAGTAGTTTTTTAATAGTATTTTAGCTTCTGAAAAAAAAGTGTGTAATTTCGAGCTATGGATATTTTTTGTGTATTTGCTTGTAATAGAATTTCCAATAGGTAACTACTTTTTTTTTTTGGACTCCGATATTGTGAATAACCTTGAATGAACGAATAAATTGTTCGGTCTCAATTAATTCGTTAGATCGGAGTCCGACTGCATTTGATTTTTTAATAAACCACGTTCTGACAGTATTTGTTGAATTTTAGGAATCCAACTCCAGAAAGGAAGGACGAAGACAACGTGGTGAAGAATTTTACTTGGAGACCATACACAGAAGAGGAAGACTGTTTCGCTACTTTGGGGTTGCAGCCTTTCGTAGCCAGATCTTATGAATCAGAAAGAATGACATTTTGGAATCATTTTGTACCACTCTTTACTGAATATCCTATTTTAATTTCGTCCAACCATACGAAAGCTGCACAATTAGGTCCTTTAGGAGAATGCAGCCTGACCTATGTGGGCTTAATCTCATTTATTGGATGGCTTTCATCCATTGTTTGCCTAGGCTTGCTTTTGCACTTGTGCTCTTGTAAAATGTACAAGAATTTTGGTGTGTTTGGCAAAATTCCTATACCTGTTTGACAGAAGTATGATAAACATAGAGCATTTGTCTAATCCATTTATTCACACAACGAGATATCCATTGGCAATTTGATAAGAAGCTCGGGGATTTGTTAAAAGTATTGAATTGAATCTGTATGTATATCAGCACTCGTGTTCTATACAACTCTTCTTCTTCTTCAAAAAAAAAAAAAAAATTGCAGCTTTTTAAAAATGAAAGTCATTTTCATTGCTTCTTAAACATACTTTATATTTTTACTACTTCATACTATTAAGCTTTTCGGAATTATTTTACACTTGTTTTACTTCGCTGTAGTGAGTATTTTTAACCACCTTTATCTATAATTGGTCAAATGAAAGACTGTAAATCCGGTTAAGGAAGAAGAAATATGTATCAATTTAAAAATTTATGCAGCGCTAACTAAATGTGATTTTTAATCTCAAGAAAATAACATATGCCTTGTTATTTGAATAATTCTAGTGACATGTATTGTATCGATTTTCCACGTATTTTGCTTGCATTGTATATTGCATTGTTTCAAATTCTCATCTAAGCCACTTTATATGTATTGTATTTTGTGTTCATGTACTATGTTGCTATTACTATTAAAATGTACAAAATTTTCGATATATTAGTTTTCATAATCTGTAATTCGCAATATTTTGTACCAAATTAATTTTGTAAGAATAGTATAAATGTTGATGATAAAAATAGGGGGGGGGAGGGAGTTTGCCAAATTATTTCATCTGAAATTATCTAATTATTTGTCATATAGTCTAATCTCAATGCTTATCACACAACTTATTTTTCATTTATTTAACATTTAAAATAATTTCATATTTTTTTGTTCTTTTTTTGGTATTTTACAATATTTTTGAAACTGGCTTTGAAGTTTTTACTTTCGATTCTGAGACTAACATTACGCAACAACTTAAACAGATCTTAAAAAGAATCTAAAACGTTGCTATTTATGCAAACAAAATTTGTTTAAACGGAAAAAATCAATTGCTGATGAAAAGAGCTAAAATAATTTCTTTGCGAAAAAAATCTTGCAAATATTTTTAAGAATACTTTAAATTTCTCAAAGCAATAAAAAAGATACATTTTTTGAAAAATAACTTAAAGAGATGTACATTATTTATACATAAATATACATGCATGGGAAGAGAAACATGCACTTAAGAGCCAATATATTATAGCAATCTCTTTAATACGAAGTAGGACTATCTTACACCGACAGCAACCGGCAAGTCATTGACTTGACGAGGTACGGATAGGTAGCTGAGGTATTTGGCACTAAGCACTCAGCAACTGGTCTTTCAATTCCCGTGAGAGATAGAAACGTGGCAACAACGAATTCCATTTCTAAGTGGAACTACAAATTTGATTTATGTTAGATGAATTCAAAGGCTAAAACATGACGCAGAATTCACCAGAATATTCCTCGAACCATTTCCCTGGTGATTCGAGCCTTATGACATGTTACATTAAACTCTACCACCCACCAGGAACTCTGTTGTCATAAAAGGGTGCATATAGTCTGGAAGAATGTTTACATAACGTACAGACGTCATTAATTGTTCTACGATGATTATAAGCCTCTTGAAAACATTGCTTTCGCCGTAATACTACATTAGGACCTTGTATCAGGCCAACTATGCACCAAAAGACCTTTGATTCGTTTGAAAGGCATATCGTCGGTCTAATTATCAGACTGCGTAACTCCATCTGGAATGCTAATTTGATACAGTAGGACTAGGCGCCAAGTTGTTGTGTATGTTCGTCAAGATAGGCCATATTACAATATGGTTTAATTTGATATTTTTATCGTGCGATAATGTGGTTGCCATGGGGATAACGTATATTAGTGTTAGTTTTTTTTTTCCCGCGGGATCTCTGCTCAGCAAAAGTAACACATTTTTACAAATTTTGTGTAATGAACGCTTAAAATAGTATAAATAATTTATATCTGGAAGTGTAATACATTAATATTACTTTCTGTTGTATTTATTTTATGTTAAAATCTTGCCACCACCTCTCCCTTAGAAATCTAGTTTTATTATGAAATAAAAAAAAGTAGTGATTACCCTGATCGAGGAATAAATTAAAAGCGGAGCGCGCACTGAGGCATGACGTAGACAAAGCAAAAGGATTAAGGAATCGCGCCAAAAAGCGCTTGGTGTGTTGCACTCCGATATCAAATCAGTAACACCGGTGGATTTACGCAGTCTGATAACTAGGCCGACGATATTCGTTCTCAGTCATCGATGTAATTGACCATAAGGCGTGATTCTTGGACCCGGCGACTTTTTACTGTTGTTCTATCATCCGATGCTGATCATAATTTTACAAGGAGAGGGCACGACTAAGGAAATTCATTTGGGATAGAGACTTGTTGAAGTAGTAGTACTTCTTCAGGGTGTTCCCCCCTCAATGTAATTCCGCTGAATGGCCAGTCAATTCGGAGAAATTAGGCTTCAAAATTCATGCTTAGCTTTTATACAATTAAATTTTAATTTCGTCCAATGATTCTGTAGCTTGGTTGGCAAATCGTCTGCTTAATATGCGCGAGGTCAGGGCTCGATTCCAAGCAACAATCAACTTTTTTTCTTCAATTCATTTATTTTCTTTTATTCATTATTTTTTTTTAATTAAATAAATTTATTTATGAAAGGTTTATTAAATATTAAATGATATTTTATGTAATTATTTTGTATTTTATAAAGTAAAAAAAGTTTAAAAAATTTATAGCTTAAATTATTTATAAGTAAAATTATTTAAAATTATTATTAATTAAAAATATTTAAAATTATTATTAATGAAAGTTATTAATAATTAAAATTAGTAAATTAAATATTATTTATTAAAATTAATTAAGTACTATTTATTATAATTAAGTAATTATTATTAAGCATTAATATATATATATATATATATTAATAAAAAATATTAATTTATTATTAAAATTGTTCTTAATTTATTATTAAAATTATAATATATTATTGAAATTATTATTAATTTATTATTAAAATGATTTAAATAAACTTTCTGAAATAAAATAAATGTATTTGAAAAGAACTTATTAAATATTTTATAAAATTATAAAATAATTAAATTAATAATATATAAATAAGACATATTTTTTATTATATTAATTATTAAATAATTAATTTAAAAATAATAATATATTTTATAAATTATTTTATATAATATTTTATTTATAGTATATTGCATTTCACATTATAAAACTATTTGTAAATAATTTTTATGTAAAATATCATTTAATATTTATTATATATTTTATTATAAATATTATTTATTAATATAAAATATATTTATATAAAATTTAATATAATTATTTATATAATTACAGTGATTTTTTTACTTTATAAAACGCAAAATAATTACATAAAATATCATTTAATAATTAATAAACCTTTCATAAATAAATTTATTTATTTTAAAAAAATAATTAAATGAATTGAAGAAAAAAAAGTTGATCGCGTGCGTGGAATCGAAACTTGATCTCGCGCATAGTAAGCAGACGATTTGCCAACCAAGCTACAGAACGTTGGATGAAATTAAAATTTAATTGTATAAAAGCTAAGCATGAATTTTGAAGCCTAATTTCTCCTGACTGGCCATTCGGCGGAATCACATTGAGGGGTGAACACCCTAAAGGAGTACTACTATTACACCAAATCTCGATCCCAAATGAATTTTCTTAGTTGTGCCCTCTCCTTGTTAGATGCTTTTGTCGATAACTTGTTCTCAGCGCTGGGAGGCGATTCAGCTCCGAAGGTTCATAAGTTGCATTGTATGCTGCACTGTTTGTTAAGATATATCGTCTGGTTTTGCACTATTTTAACTGCTGGTGATATCAGCCATTGTAGCCCTTCAAACATGATGAGCAATGCGTAAATATATATCTCCGTTTCCTTCTGAAATATATACACCGTATTTGATAAACCACTGGCCTCTGCCATCGTCATCCCTACATCTCTTTTAATAAGTACTGACAATGGCTGCTCTTAGCAGCTCACCAAAATTGCACGTGCCATTTCTGAAATTGATGCTTCAGATATGGTGTGAGTAAGTACTATCTATTGTTAAAGTGTTGTTATTACACTAAAAGTTTAAAGTCTAAAAATTCAACAATACACGAAAGAATTGTATTACATGAAAAACGTCAATTTAATTGTAATATTTCTAATTCATGCCACATATTCTTAATTAATATGTTTACCATTCGTAAAAGACTTTTACTCTTACTTGGATGTTGCAACTACCATCATCAATTAAGCAGTTTCCAATAAAATACTAAATAAACTAAATTAAATCCAGTGGCACAACAGCTCATGAAGTTCAAGGCCCACTGTGACCCAACTCAGTTTTCGCAACCTTGAGCGCTGAGGTGCATAAGCAGATGTTCCGGTCAGATGATCATTCCCACGTGGAAGGGTAAATACATTTGTAATAAATATTACTATTTATGGCCCTCATTTGTATTTAAAATTCCAACGATATCGGTGCAACATATCAAGTTCGTGTAATGAAGAAACACGGATATTTGTCTCACATCATCCGTTACAATTTAATTTCGAAGTTTTTTAATTAGATGAATAAACGTTTTCACATCGCTTCGGTAATTTGAGGTTTAATATTCTGTTCCACCAAAATTCACGCATGTCAGGACATATCCAAGAATATAAAATCTTAAGATTTAGGAGGCGTTTGAATGCGAGGGCCTGAGAAGTATTTTCGGAGGAATTCAGGAAAATGGTATTTGACATAGAAGACGCAACATCGAATTATGCTGAATGCTCAAAGATAAAGGGCTCAATTCATAACGGTCACGTGATAAAGACAAACACGAGTTCTCCATTGAATTCAAAACAGACACCAAACTAATTGAACTTGTTGTTCTATTTGCAATACTTGGATAAAATGTCAAATTTCATAATTGGGTAAATATGTTTAAATGCAATAAAAAAAATCTCTTCAAAAAGATTTTTTTAAATTAAAAAAAAAAAATCTTGCTTTATGCATATGTTTTTAAATAAAATACATTTTGTATACATTTGTACTTTTTAAGAGAAAGCTTCTGCAAAGAGCAAAAGCTGGCGACAACGAAGCACGTGAACTAATTAGCTGGAAACAAAAGATAGCTCTTATCGTGTGACCATGACGTCACGTGAGTTTCTGAACTGATTGGCTAGAATCACGTGGTTATCATTATCATGTGACTATGACGTCACATAAATTTAGCTCATTGCCAAATGTTTATTAAATTTTAAAAAAAAAACAGCTTCAATTGGACTGGGTATGTTATCCGTATGAACTCGACAGTAATATTCTAAAAGAAAGTTTGTAATGCTAAACCGTATATAACACTAGAAGAAGAGGAAAATCTAGACTTTGGGGAATAGATGCAATGGAGGAATATTGTGTAGCCCTTAAAACTACGAATTTGAGGATTTTTGTTGCCAGTAGTGATGATTGAGAACGTCTGGCTCAGGCGATCATGGCAAATTCTAGGCTGTCGCATCATGGATGATGATGATGAAAACCTAATGGTGCCTCAGAATCTTTATTTGTTAAGGTTAACGTGGTAAAGTTTGCGTCTAATTGCTGAACTCTTCATTTGACGGAGGTTCAAAATTATGAGATCTATCACCACACACACACAAGTAATATCTTCAACTATTTTGTTTACATCCTGTAATAGTGTAGATACAAAATCGTCTTTGCTCATGGTGGTCTAACATTTGAACATGATACTGATTCTAACTAACCCAATATATGAATCAGAAGTCATGTACGGGATTGCATAGATTTATTTCACAATACAAACTCCATTCGCTTCATCAAAAGAAAATTTCTATGTATCAAATACGATAAAGGATATTAAAGATACTCTGAGAAAAATCAATCATCCATGTTTCTGAGAGATCAAGATTGATTGTCAACTACCATTGAGATCAATCTTGAATATGATAAAATTCAATGAACTGGCTTCCACAAATGTACCTTACAATACGTTGTATACGAAGGTCGCTTGCTTGTTTTACAGATTTTGAATTCAAATGTTTCAAAATTGAAAGAAAAAAAAAAGATTGTTCATTTTACACAATTCAGTTTCTTAGGAACAATAAAACTCTTTATATGTATATACTGCTCAACGTATATAGGAAAGGTAACACCATGAAGATTCTGCCATGTAAGCATACAAATTTTTGATAGTACGCTGCTAAATAAACTATGCATATGATCTAATATGCAAGTTGGTCACATGGTTTAGCCAGTGGCATACACAAGGGTGAGGGGAGGAGCTTAAACCTCTCCCATACTCCAAGAGAATTTTAATTCTGATGGGAGGTTGGGGTCCCTTACTTCTAGCAATTTCTATACGAGTCCCCGTTGACCGGATGTGGTGAAATTCCTTCGGTGGGGAGCGTCAAGAAATTGACGCGCTTTTTCGAGTTCACTGAACGTGTAAATTTCATGGAATGTAGCCTTGCGCGATTGGGATTTTTCAATTAGAGACACAATTCAAAGGACAGTAACTAGTCCAGCTCCAGGATTTCGGCGTTATGGGGTTGAGAATAAAATGGAATGGACTCAAAATTTTTAGAGAGGCGCTCTCTCCCAAAATTGCAGCAAAGACGTAACTAAGAGAAGGAGCTCGCGACCCAACCCGGAATTGCCCAAAGTGACCATGGACTCCTCCCTTCACAGCTAAGTTTTCTTTCATTTATTATTTCTTTTGTAAGCGTAAATTTTATTTATGTAGCATTAAATTTAATTCTTCTTAAGAAGTGAGCTATTTAATCGAGTATTTATTTATTAACTTTTATTTAATCGAGTTAACTTTACTTATTATCATTGGCCATGATGTGATTTGCAAATATCGAACCTAGGGTACTTAAATTAATAATTTATTACTGTGACCTCGCATCAGTTCCAAGATCATTTAGCAAAACAGACACAAATCTCTGAAATTTTATATGAGAGCATCATAACAAAATTGATAATTTGTATAATTTCACTTTCAGTTGACGAAACAAAATTGCACTATTTGACAGTGAGCGTCTGACCCGAGGTCCAAAACAGATACAAATGCAGAACCTAGATGCGAGCAAATCCCGATGATACATTGTGTTGTATCACGAAATCTATTGGCCCTGTAATTTTGAATCATGGTCTAATGATGAGCATGATATCTGGAGTTGATATTCCCTCTGATAGCTTCCACATTACGCCAAGCGAAAAATTAAACATGCAACATTCTTCATTACTCCACACGACAGTCTTAGAAGGATTCGAAATAATGACTCCATTCCAATATAGAAAATCATTTTTAATTTCTTGACAAGTATATTATTTTTTTGACTATCATCTTTACTTTGATACCATATTATCGTATCTTTTTCTGTCATAAAGCTAATTATACATATTTCATGGCGAAATGGAAAAAAAAAGCTTATCTCTAAAAATTTATTATATTATTTTTTTTCAGCAGACATTTGCAACCTCAAATTCTTTCGGCTACTTACATATTCATTCCAAACACTTCCTTGACGAAAAAGATAGGCTTATCTTCTCCCAATAAAGCATGTTTGAGGTGTGCAGAGCAGACACCTCCTACCTTTCTAGGGTATATCACCAATCTAATTCAATACAGCATAGATATCAGCAAAAAATTCTGTAGGATGAAGAACTCTGGGATTTAAACACCATTTGCCATTTGTCACTGTACCTCATGTTGGCTGAGGCGAAGATCACGCTCCTTATTAGGATTTCCGGTAGATCTGAGAGCAACACGGGTGCAGAAGCCATTGAATCAAACTGAAAATGATGACCAACAAATTCTTGCAGTAATTTATTTTTATTAAGTTAGACTTGTGATATGGTCGATCTTTGGCGACCATATCTTTGGTTTTCAGCGTGAATTAGAGGTGTGGGGTTCTCGAAATGAATCGACATTTTAGAATTCTTAATATGACTTTATTAAGAGTTTAACTTAAATTTCTAATATATTGAACAAACTTATATTAAGTGAGAATAAACCAAAACACGTAGCCGTAGCTAAAACAGATCGCGCAATTGGATCACTTGTCTAAATAATTATATTATCCACCTACTTTCAATTCTAATAATATTACGAATTCTGATTTCAAATAATCTGTCCTACCTTGAATTCCGCAACGGTTCAATCACTTTCAGATAGGCTGTTGGGCACGCGTGCAATAGTATGTACCTTGTAGTAATGGCTAGATATCCGTGAATCTTTGGTAGGCCGTCAAATTACACTTCTATCTTTTCCAAACAGAACTTTCTCTAAATTGCCATCCCGCTTACTAAAATTTCCGTTCTTTTAAAGGCTATCTTATTTGCATCTACACTTGCATTTCACTTCTTGGATTTGGGTTGTAAAAGATTTGCCATTAATCTTGGCCGTCAAAGAACCCAGAGGTTATGTTACAGAAAAGACGCGTGAGCCCGTCACAGACTTTAGAAATGACTACGTGATATGCAGACAGGACAAGCTAACGGGTAGAATAAATTTTGTACTTATCTGAACAAGATGCAACCTCTCGACCTTAACAATTCAAAAACCGACTTAATCTTTAATTGCAAAAGTTGGTACGACAATATGGCTTTGGCACGAATCAATGAAGCAGAACATCTACCGAATGTAGGATCTAGTCCTAAATTGTATAAAAACCAAAAGTACACAAACAATTGGTTCGCTATTTCAAGCTGTGTTTTTTTTAATAAAACATTCGATTTATCCTAAATTTTAATTCTTTATTTTTCTATAGTTATACGTCGGCTGTTCAATAAGTAATAAGACTAATTTTACTGCCGCAAAACCACTCATCGGAATGTTAATTTCTGTAGCATAAGAAAAGTTTGTTGTCTGTATTAACAAAAGCTACCGATAGATGACGTGTACAGACTCGTATTCTTGAGTATCACGTGTTCGAACTGAAGTGTGTTTGTGGGTGCCTACGAGACGCGGCCAGTTGTCGAAACGGAAGCAAAAATCTGCACCTTTGAAACCTTTGATATGATTAAAGACTAGAACAAGAAGATAACAATATCTTAAAACGGATAGATATCCTAAAACGACAGATGAAGCTTGGTTGTACTACTATGATCCAACCATAAAACAACAAAGCAGTGAATGGAAGCATCCATCTTCACCTACTCCCTAGAAAGCAAAAACTGTGAAATCGGCTGGTAAAGTTATGACCATAATTTTTTTTTATTGTGAAGAAATTGTGTATCAACACACTATCGAACCCGGTACTAACTTAAACGACTCGTACTACACGAATGTTTTGCGAACAATGGTATAGAGAGAGAGCACGTTAAAAAGAAGCGTCCTTTGCTTCAAAATGGCTTCCTATTGCACCATGACATTGCCCGACCACATATTGCTCGTTGCGTACGGGATGTTTCACAGCAGAACAACGTAGAGATTTTACCACACCCTCTATACAGTCCTGATCTCACTCCATGCGATTTCTGGCTGTTTCCTCAACTTAAGAAACCATTACGAGGCAAACGTTTTGCTAGCAAAAAAGCATGTGAAAAGGCTGCGGAGGCGGTTTTGAAATAGCCCTCACAAAATGGACTTTTACATGTTTTAAAGAAGTGGACAGAACTTTGGGATAAATGCATTACGGGCCATGGAAGTTATTTTGAAAAAACCATGTAAGATGACGATTAAAGGTATTCTGTTTGTTTGTTTGTTTTTTTTAATAATTTTAGTCTTATTACTTATTGAACAGACCTCGTACATTATACCTACTGAGATTTTTATCTCATATGGCAACTCCTTCATGGCACTTTCTTTGCTCTAGAGCAGTGGTCTTCAAACTTTTTCGACACCCAGAACCATTGTAGTTATAAAGCATTTTTGGGGAATCCATTTTTCTTTCTTAGAAATATATCTTAAAATAATATTTAATGTATCCGAATACGTTCGGAACCGTGATTTTGCAAAAGCATATAAATGGATAATATTTATATGTAATGTCACTTAGATTAGAAAATGTATATAAAATTGTTTTAAGAATAGTATTACAATTAAAAATTATTTAAATACAATATTTTGATAAGAAATGAACATAGAATGACCCATTTTCAAAATATTCTCCTTTTGTGAAAAAATGCTTCTATTGTAATAATATTTTGCCTTTATATAGCTCAGACCTCTGTACAGAGACTCAACTAGAATTTTTGAATTATATAACTTAGAAGTGGGTTTATATCCGTGTTTTACGACAACAGAGGGGAGAAATTTTAAGAATAAAACGCCGATAATGATTTCAATCGTTTGTAACTCTGAAAATAATGTGAATTTTTCAAAAATCATAGTTGAGCCTCTGTACAGAGTTTTGAGCTATATACAGGCGAAATATTATTATAATAGAAGCATTTTTCGCAAAAGGAGAATATTTTGAAAAAGGGTCATTCTATGTTCATTTTTTGTCAAAATATTGTACTTAAATTATTTTTTATTGTAATACTATTCTTAAAACAAGTTTATATACATTTTCTAATCTAAGTGACACTAAATATCATAAATATTATCCATTTATACGCTTTTTCAAAATCACGGTTCCGAACGTAGTCGGATACCTTAACATGTTACAGGTACTTTATCTAAAGGCAATTGAAGAAAAAATTTGTAAATGTTGTTAAAAAATTTTATATTGTTAGTATAATTTACTCTTTAATAACATTAATTTGTGCTCCAAGTGTCTCCTACATATACATTATAATTAGCAACTGGGATATGTGTGCTTGCCTTTTTTTACACAAACTGGTGAAGTTTAAGTCTATTGAAATTATCTACGGTTGCATTTTATACTCTGCATTTAACTTATTTTTATATTTTGCTTTTGCTGCCTTATATGTTAATATATATTTTTCTCTTAAATACATTGTTCTGAATAGCATTGAAATTTTTATAGCTTTGAGAAAGATTTTGTGTATTCTTCATAAACTTGAAGCCTAAAATTTAGGAGCTGTTCTTGTTTAAATTTAGATTTTAGCGTCCACTCTGTTTTAAAAAGTTAAAAGTAGACTTCTATTAACTGTATTTATAAAAGCCTATTCACAGCATCCAATTTATTTCTGTAGTTTGTTTTAATTCCGATGTACATTGAAAAAGAGTTTTTGCCAATATATGTTGTAATCAAGGGCATTTAAGTCTCTCATAGCCTTCGAAGCAGTCTTCGGATATCCCGTGCAAAAAAATCAAGATTTTCTCTTTCATATCTGTATTTTAACATAGATTCTGTTGATAGTTCAATCGTTCATTCTTGTTCTATCAGTAATAAATGCTGATTTTAATTAAAATACTGAAATGGGTTTTAATCCATTCCATAGAAACCGTGAATCCATTTTGTGCAACCATTTATAATTTTCTTTTTAATTTTTTATTTTGCCTTGCCCCCCCCCCCCCCCCTGGATATGCTTCGTGGAACCCTAGGGTTCCATGGAACACAGTTTGAAAACCACTGCTCTGAAGAATATTAATTACTATTTCTCCAGTCCTGTATATTCTTCGTTAAATAGATATTCTCTACCAAGTTTGTACACCTTTATATCCGTGACTAAGAATCCTAAAGGATTTCATAAAATTGTTACTGGATACACAAACTGGATATACTGGAAACACAAACACACATTAAAATTTCAGCCAAAAAGGCAGTATCTAAAATCTTTAACCTTTTATTTTAGTCAACACGAAAGCCTATTTTATTTGTGCTTACCTATTCAAGAAAGATGCGTTACATGCTTTCTTGTAAAATCTGAAGTCTTTTTCCATTAAACGAAATAGAAAAGAACGCCGTTTCTTCAGCTTTATATGCAATCACGCGAGTTTTACGACTTGCGAGAAAAGATAAAATCCACCATCTTGTCTACGGCAGCATAAGCAAAAATTTTATGATCTATAATAAACTTCTTTGTACCTTTTAGAATAAAACTTTTATGGATAATTTTTTTTAGAACGATAAAAGATAGATTCTTTGTTATCATGTCTAGGAAACTGTTGATTAGAGTAGAACAGTTTGACTCTATTTGCAAATATTTTTATCTTTAAAGTTTAAAAAAGAAACTTTTTTTTATTTATAAAACATCTTTAAGATATCATAATTTTTAAAAAAGTTTGTGTCTATAAAATAATCATTAGGGGAAAAAAATATTTTTAATTGAACGAAACAGATTTGAAATAAGCTCATTTTTTGTGGAATCGTTTTTTTTATAAAATTTCATAATTGAAAAAAAGTTTGTTTCACATAACTTTATTTTAAATTTGAAAAAGAATAAGAAATACAAATAGGGAGTGTGGAAAACAGTATAATTTTCCTTTTATTCTGATTATAGGAGATTGAGTGAGTGAGTGAGTGTGTCGCACTATAAAGCTGCCCGAGAGCTATTGGTGATGGACCTCGTAATTTTTAGCCATGGTCAAGTTACGAGAACGACACCTGAGCTTTGTGGCACCCCCTCTCCTAACTTCCACACCACACTAACGAGTGGGCGTTTGAGTGAACGTGCATCGGTCTCCTCTGCACGACGGGTCTTCTGCGGTACTAAGTTCGAACTCATGACACGCCAGCTACGAGTCCATGACATTGACCATTGGGTTAATACCCCCACTGATTATAGGGGGAGGGGAAACTGTAGAAAATTTTTTTAAGAAATTACTCAAATTGCATAAAAGTATAAAATGTATTGCAGAGAAGTGTTGACTCACACGTGGACTGTTACAATGCAGCCATGATGAATGCAACAAAATTTCGTTCATTAACTTAAAACATTTCATTTCTTCAAAATGGCAATATTCTCTTCTCATTCTAGGAATTCATTTTACATCTTTCAATCCTAAATAACATTTTCGTGATGCTTGAAAAATAATTAGCCCTCACGTAAAAATTTGATATCGGTATAATGATTAATAATTTTACTAACGTCGCACTTTGAAGCTATATTAGAGATGTTAGCGTCGGACCTCTTAATTTTCAGCCTCAGTCAAATACAGGGGGATGACACCTGAGTTGGCTCTCCACTCTCCAAACTTCCACTCCATGCCAATGTAAAGACTTTGAGCCTCGACAGATTTAACATGCATCAACTTTTCTACGTAGTGAATCTTCAGTAGCTACAGGATTTGAACCCACGACTCGATAACATCGGTCACGAGTTCGAGACCAAGACAGCTCGTCTCTTTCGATCGCTTGATACTGTTTAGTATTTTTTACTGATAGTTTTTACGGTTTTATAATATAAATTGTAGTATTGATGAACTGAATAGCTCGTAAATGAAGAAAAATGAAGGTGGAAATGAAACATTATCCATCTTTCTTGTACTTAATTTTTATAGTAATATTTGTTCTCCATGTGTAACTCAATCCAAAATAGTGAATAATTATTACTCTGAACACCGACTACGTTGAACCCAATCCCGAATCTATCATACACTGACGGGAAAAAATCCTAGTACCAAGAAAAAAATTATTGTGGTGAAATTTTGTGATATGGTTGCTCTATGGTGACCATATCTTTGA
>BMAV01022821.1:2435-15538 GCA_019973955.1 Trichonephila inaurata madagascariensis
AACATCAATTTGAATGAATTCATTACTTTCCTTTCATCCTCTGTCCTAGAAATTGGCATCTACCTCATAATTTCCATACATTGCCAAGTAACAATGACAAAACCGGAGCTGACACCCCCTTCTCTAAACTTCCAAACCCCTCTCAGTGAAAAACTTTGAGCTTCGACATGTATAAAAAGCATCGATGTTTTCATTTTAAAGTTTAGTTGGGTAAGAGGGCAAACATTAGAAGAATAAGAATGTTTAAAATTATTTTAGTTTTTAAGAACGATTATCATAGTTTGTAAACTAAGCAACACATCTGTATTCGAAGTTCGATCAAATGAATGGGTTATAAAGAACAAAAAAACTAAGAATAATAAAACACATACAGATACAAAAAAATATACCTTAATGAATGGTTTAAGTAATTTAAAATAAAATAGTCATCTAATAACTTCAAATAAATGTAGTTTTTCTTCATTTGACCTAGTACGCAACGCAATTAATTCTTAAAACGTGTTTACTTAAAAAATTCCCAATTGATAAGAAAAACAAAATGAATCCGTTATCAGGTTTTTAAATTATACTTCGAACAGCATTATTTCATAATGCCCGTTATGTAAGGAAAACATAGAAAAAAAGAGTAAAAATTTATTTCTCTTTTCATATTAATCGGTATTTGTACAATGCTTAGAATATTAAAAAAAATTTATGAATTATCATAGCACTACGCTATATGGTTAACATATACCAAAGTTTCAGAAGAATATCGTGTTTGTTCTTTTGATCGGATAGATATACAAACAAAGATGGTAAAATGGATATACTCGATATCTAAAAACTGAGAAGTATTAAGCGGGCGAAACGCATGTGTGAAAAAAAATCTAACGTAATAATACCAGCTTATTACTTGAAATAAGAGGATTCAAACCATCGTGTAAACACAGCTCAGCGATTCAACATCAAATAAAGATAGACAGTCAAAAATGGGACGGCCATAACTATTGTACGATTCCTTATAAGATCATAAAGCTACAAATACTTCAAGGGCTTTAACTTTGTCATTTTGTAAGCCAAGAAATATAGCGAAACTAAAGTACACCGTCAGACTTTGCCATAAAAATCAATCCAAAAACAAATAGAAAAGCAATACTTTGGCTCTTCGATATTATTTTTCCAAGAGTATTATCTCCCCTACGATAACATCAATTCTTGAGATAACACCATCCAGAAGTTACGCTTTTGTGATTCCAACTTCTTTGGTCTAGATTTCTTTTTTATTCACTTTTTATTTATTTATTCTTTTTATGAGTTTTATTGAACGGTCTTATGGAGTTCACATATTTTTCTCTTCTTTTTTACTACGCTAATCCGATCTATGATAAAGAGAAAAATGATTTGTTGAACAGATTAACATTGATTTTTCTTTCTTCAGCAGGAAAAATAATTACGTGAAAGATTAAGAATAATGTCAGATTCGCCTGCATGATTCGATGTATTTTCTGCAAGTCAGCAGTTTTCTATGAAACCGATACATTCACTAGACGCCTTCGGGCTTCCCAGCGCCATGCCAATAATGGTAAAGACTTTGATAAAGGAATTTGTTTCCCATAGTCTATGGTTCATTGAAACCGATAATTGAACGCACAAAATATTGCTGAAACTATTTCCTGGTGTTGTGTGTGTGTACTCAAATAAATCATTACCATCTATTATCATCCTAACAATGAACGTTTATTAAAATTTCATTTTACTCTGCATATTAAGACCTCTGAAAATCATCGCACCTTGATTGATTAAAATGAACACGATAATTTATGCACATGTTTGGAAAATATATTTTCAATTTCTGACTTGGCACATTTATCAGAATATTATTGCTTAACATGAAGAAATAAACGAATGGTTTTTTTTTTTTTAATTTTGGCTGTACATTTTATTGGTAGGCAGTGATATTTTTTCTTAAGTTTTATTTCTTTTTCAATTAAAATCAACTTGGAAAATGTTCAACATTAAATCGTATTCTTATGAGGACATCATTGTCTAGTTTGAGCTCCATTGCAAAAAAAGAAAAAGTTTTGCAATTTTAAAGCTATTAAATTCACCTATATGAAATAGCGAAAATATAAAAACACACAATTTTCTGTTTAAATTGGAGGTAAATGGCAAAGCAACATGTTTATATTTGGTAATAATATTTCTGTATACGAAGCATAAAGTGACCATTTCACAAATAACCGGCATTAAAATCCAATTTTCAATTGAGAAATTTGTAGAGTAAATTTCTTTTCATACCAAATTTGTGAGATAGCGTTTTTTTCTCTTCAGTATTGTTTAACTGTGCTTAAAGATTAACATTGTATACAGCCTGGGATCTTCTTTCAAGGGAAATTTACGTTCCTACCATTCCTCCTTCATGGTGTTGGAATTTTAATAACCAGCAATGTGTTCAAAACGGATGGTTAAAAGGTTTCCTTTAAAGTTAAAAGGACTTATTCTGTATTAAAGCTCTCCAAATTTCCACATCACGCTAACTCTAGGGCTCTTAGGTTATAGTTATAAGCTGAGGGAGATCTTAGTTCAAAAATTAATCCAAAATTTGGATACCGTAAATAAGCCAAACGAGGAGGGGGGAAGAACAATCCGTATAATAATTTAAACATATGTCACCAAGGAAGTGAAATGGGTGGAATAATAGTAAAATGTGGAATTTTTTCCAAACAAATATCTGTAAAGTAAAGCACTAGAGATCAACGACGATATTTTTAATTTTTACACCCCATCTAAAGCTGGCATAGCTTTTACCAGTCATTATTTATCTTATGACTGTATGTGCTATAATCTGGGTCATTGTTTTTTACTTTCGTAAATGAGTGGGTAGAGAAATTCGTATTCTTCATTTGATTGTTGACTTCCATTTCAAATCTGGAGTAAAGTTTTACTGCATGCTGATCATATACTTTCAGACATCCCAATGAGTAAATTAAAATTTTACGAAGTATTCGAAAACTTTGATTATAACACTAATTTTGAAGGATTTAAGTAATATTTTTTAGAATAAAATTCTTTCTAAAACACCTAAAAGATAAAGAGATTAAAGTGGTTTGCGCGTGGCTAAAAAAAATCTTAAGAAACATTGCATTCAAAAAACAAAAAAACAAAAAATGACTTCTTTTTTTTTTCGAAATGAGTGAATCCTTTCATAACCCGACCCTCTTGCTTTAACTTTATAAAATTTCCCGAAATTTTTCGGCTTATACTTGAAAGTATGCTCTCTATTTATATGCACAAATACATGAATTTATACTTTTTCAACGATCTTAATTTTAGAATATTTGATGCCAAATGTATTTGTTTAAAACACAGTACTCAAAAACGACATACGCGCAGTATGATTTTGAGTTACGTGTTGAGAAAACTTAGTTGGACACAAATATTAATTGTTGGGATTTTTGTGTGGAATCAAATTGAAAGTAAGAATAGAAGTTAGAACTGTTGCTATTTTGATGAACTGAAGAATGTGTTAATTTAATTAAAAGAAAAAATAATGTAAAACTAATGAATGAATGAATTAGTCAAGAAGCTATGTTCTGCATTATGATTTTACCCTATCTATTTTGCACATAGTTAATATGCCCCTATGTCGAACACCATGTATCTCTTTCTGTGTCTCTATCTTTCTATCTTAATTCAAATATATAAGTGCTTATAAGTACGTGCAAATTTGTAGTTGCATTTTTATAGCTTTTAAAATTACTCTAAATTCAAGATATACTGTTTTGTTGTGCAAAAGGTGTAATGATTAATTAAATAATTGACGAAATTAAACAAATAGCTGGCAATAGAAAAATAAGCTTTTATATATTCGACAAATACTTTAACTGGGTTATTCATTTGAAATCACTATAGCTTGTAGATAAGCAAAATTTTATTGATTTAAAAATTTTGAGATGTGCTTATTGTAAACTTTAATGTTTTATTTATTGTTTCATCTTCCATGTGTGCTACAGCACTATTTTTAAGCTTCAATAAATTTCTGAAAATATATTGCTTTTAAAATATTATTCTATTTAAAATCTGTTAGAAATTCAATAATATGCATACATAAAAACGCATGCACACACACACATAATACTATTTTTAAGATAAACATAATACTATTTTTTACTGCACATTTTCATGTAATTTAAGTAAAACACTAATAATCTGTATATTCAAAGGATACAGAAACCAGAAATAAAGTAGAATATAATTAAATTTCCAAAATAATCATTGAAATACGAGAACACATTTTTTCTTCTTTATCATCTAAGACTAAAGTGAAAAAAAAAAATGCACCAATAAGAAAAAACAAACAGTAACGCAGGCAGAAATACCATTAAAATATTCTACAATTTCTCATAATAAAACTAAAAGCAAACCTACTACTTTGGAATGAAAGGTCTTCACATTTCACAAAAGAAGTTATTTTATTATAAAAACTATCTTAACAATTCCAAAATCAATTCTTATATTTCAACAATTTCGCAAAAACTCTGAAGAAATTTGATTCTCAATACAACTTACGCAAATGATTCCGCTCCTACGTTCTCCCTCTTAACTCAAAGGTAAATCATCGTATTACACGTTTTGATGAACCCAATTGTGATGTCGACATTTTTTTTTCTAACTTTTTTTCCTCTTTGGCTCAAATTTATTATTTTTTGGAGAATCGATTTCCTCAATTTATAGTGATAACTCGAAATTCAACCCCAAAATAACTATTGCAACGTTCCAGAAGAATTTCGAAATGATTTTCTACATGATTTATTGTTCAGATGTTGCCGATAAGGTTTCATCCTAGAGATAGGAAGTACATTACAGCCAATTACATTCAAACTTTTTTTGTAGGAAAGGTGATTTTTTCCCTTTTTTTTTTAAGCGTAACGAGAGGTAATATGATTTCTTAGAAACTGATGATAAATGACGTGAATAATAAAAAAGGAGAAAACAAAAACATCTTTTCCGTCTGAAATATTTCACTTTTAGAAAGATTTGGTGCCTTTTTTTTTTTTAAAGTTCGCTTATTATTTCTTTAAGTCCCATTATAGTCGGAAGTCATCAATTACTCTTTGATGCCCGGAAAAAAATAGTTCTTATAGATTTGAAATTCACTTAGAAAAACGATTTAAAATATTGTTTCTTTAACTGTTAGATAAATCAATGCCAGATCTGAAATATGAAAGAAAAAGAATTAGTAATCAGTATAAAAATCTACTAAATAACAAAACTTGGCCTCTGGATTTAATATAAATTACTTTATTATCTATATTGTATAGTTTTTATTTTCACAAAGTAGTTACAGATGTTCAAAAGGCGATTTTTACCTCAAATTTTAAAAAATAGAATAAGATTATAATAAAAACTGAAATAAAAAAAGTATTATAAGTAGTGAGAAAAATGCAATTCAAAGCTAACCGTTTCACATTTGCTTTATATTGCTTATAAGGTTAATTACGAATTTCATTCTAATATTCAAAGGCAAAAAATATGATAATTTAAATAAATATTAATATATTTAGTATAAAATGTACATTAAATTAAACAAATTAATAGTGATATTTTCTGTTAGACTTTTAAACACAATAAAATCGAGAGATTACAAAAAGAATTACTGATACGCATTGAACTAAAACACAATTAAAGGAACTATAAGAAATAGTGTTTTTTTTACATATGTTCTATAAAATGCTCCATAAATGGAACTTAACAATTCTAAGCAAACCAATATGAATTGTATAAATCATATCTGATCATGCTCTGTAATTGAAACATGGTTTTATAAATATATTTAACAATATTTAAATTAACAATTCTTAATTTACACATAATCCTTCAGAAATTGTGGCGGGGAGGAGGGTGTTATGTTTCTAAAAATTACACATACGTAAATATAAAATTTATGAAATTTAATTTATTAACATATTAAATTGGTTTATCCCATTCTACATTACAATTACATTAAATAACTATACTGGTGCTCAAAAGTTAAGACATTTTTTAGTTTTTGTCGATTATTTTTAATGATATTTGGTATGTATATAGGGCTTATATATTGCAAAAATAGAAATAAAAATAGCCATCCGATACTTAAAATACATACGCATGATTGTGCATAATACTCAACCATGTTGGAAGGTATGAAACAGTATTTGCAGAATATAAGGAAAGAAAATGGTTAATAGGGGGTATGGCCCCTCTTTCGGATAAAAAAACCTCCCACAGTGAAATTATCCCCCTCGTTCAGCAGCTCTATTTTAAAAGTCTTGGATGGTTCTCGAAGGAAAGTTGTGAGTTACAATTGTCCTCTCCAGCATGTTCCAGGCTTGTTGTTTACAGATATAGTCTGGAGATGGAACTCGCCAATCCATGAGACAAATATTTTCACTTTCCAGAAATTCATCGACCATATGAGCTCTATGTGACACCATTAAAATAAAATCATGGTAACCGTGAAAAGGGGAGCATAGGTCTTCAAAACCTTATCACTATGCCTCTTAAGACAGTGTTTTTGCTAAGGCATAGCGGTGTACGCGGCCATCCAACGTGACGCCTGTCCAGAACACGAAGCCTCCGCTGTGGAATGGTCGATTTCTCGGACATCGGAGGTCAGGGAGAGGATCCCAGGTTCTCTCGGTATATTTTCTCGTCGTACTTTCATTTGTAATATGCATGCATTCTATGTACATTCTTGCTTGTATGTGCATTCTTGACAAAAAATTATTTTTAGCCCTAATTATTTTGATTAACTGATTATTTATAATATATCATCCATTATTTATTGCTTTGATTATTTGATTAGGGATAAGTAACAACTGCACTATACTTACATTTCTGGGAGAGGGGAGAAATTCATGCAATACGCACTTTTTTAAAAAAAATGCCATCGCCGAGAAAGCTCCGAAAGGTGAAAACTAAACGTCGTAACTGTTAAATCTGTCGGCTCAAATAACTCATGTTAGCGAGGATTTGAAATTTGGAGAGTTGAGTATTTGATGAACGATCTGACCTCTCTTTATCTTGGTTCAAGCCTTTTTTACTCTCCACCAAAAGTAGTCTTTAATTTTCAGCTTCTAAGTCAAGAATCAATCAATCAACTTTTTCACGCACTAGAAAATTTTCTAGTGTTATTCTAATTTACAGCACACCTTCCTAGTGTTAATGATACATGATAGAGTATTTGATTATCTCAGAAATGTAGGTTTTTTTAGTGCGAAATCTAGAGACAGACCTGAATTTCGCTTTCATGCGAAACAAAGCAACTACTTCCTTACGAAAATTAAAATGCGATTGTTCTCCTGAAAATTTTCTCAAATGTAAGCGTATCATTCATCCAGCAATAACAGCCATATTATTATGATTCTAAACAGAGACTGATATGATGGAGTAAATTTTTTAACATAGAATTATTCTAATATCTCTATTATATTTTTGTAAGGTACCACTGAGACAGTTCTGTTTAATTTTTGCACTTGATGCTGATGATCCAAACGTGGAGCATTCAAGTTTTTTACAAAATAGTGAAAAAATTGTAATCTTTCAAACGTTTTTATAAAAAAAAAAAAAAAAAAAAAAAAAAATTGGTTTGTAATCTGTGAGGGATTTTCAAAAAGTAAGGTAACAACAGCTCTGACTGGTGTGAAAATTACCCATATGGATAAAAATCCCTCTGAAGATAACATGGACGATCTCAAAGGTGAAACAGTACCGGTAGATGGAGCTGGTTCTCCAACAGCACTACTAAACTCAGAAGATTTTTGTGTTGACGTAAGTATGGTCCGGTATTGAAACAAAAAGTGTGACATAGCTTTTTCTTTAAAAGAAAAATTTTCAAGTTGAAAATCATCGTCAGTTGGTAGAAATATACGGCACAAGTCTTGCATCAAGAAGACATGTAGTTTTGATGCAAGGAATTTGACAGAGGTAGAACAGATGTACGAGAGGAGGAAAGTTTGTGGGAGGTATTAGGTCCTGTCTGTACGTTTCCAATCTCTCACCAAGTGATTACCATCTTTTTTGACTTTTAAACAAACACTTGGGAGGTGAATAATTCAGAACCGATACTGAGGTTCTGCAAACCGTCTTGACGTGTTTGTACAACCTTTACACTGATTTCGACGATGCTTCTTGCGGTGGTTTGATTACAGCAGTGGAAAAAATACCTTGATGTGTGTAGTAAATATATAGAGAAGAAATATCTACCTTTGATTTTCTACATTGTACATATTTTTATACTTTCTGAAGAACCCTTTACTCTGAATTTACTAGTTGCCTTACTTTTTGAAATCTCTGCATATGTTTTTAGTAAAGAAATTAAGATATACAGTTAAATTTTCACCTTTATTTCAAATAGTTTAAAAAATGTACAGTTTTAAATGGAATGATAAGAACAATATCCAAAAGAATTTACTTTAAAGCAAGTAACTTATATTTAACCTTAAGCATATAATAATAGTTTTATTTAACATTTTAAGGATGGTACAGTGCTTCTCAAACTTTCAATATTTGCGACCCAAAATTCAATCATAAATTTCATAGCATCCCCTTTCATACTTTAACCTCTTAAGCGACACCATCGTATATATATGTCTTACTCAACCTGTACGTTAAATGCCACAGACGTATGGATACGTCTTTCGAAAGTACGGTGTTTTATGTGCACTGCTATACATAAAATTATTACGAAGGTTTTAGAATGCAATAAAAGCACCTTAACAGTGTTTACGAAGGATTTACTTATCCTTTTCTTATTTATCCTTACTCCTTTTTCGCCCCCCCCCCCCTTAATACAGCACATAAGTGCAACTACGTGGAAAACTGAAGCATAGGGGAGTGAATCATGCAACTTTAAATCTGCAGTTAAGGAATTATTTATAAACCGTATACAAAAATTATTATGATAAGTTAATTTTCGTATATAATTTTATATATGACTAGGCTATGGGGGCATTGGTAATTAATACACTTAGTATTGTTAAATTACTTCACTTAGTTCTTAACTTATTACTTAATTATGCTCTTAACTTAGTATTGTTAAATTACTTATAAAATACGCATTAAGCAGTACTGATATATTTATAAGTGTAATATATCAATGTAAATGTTATTTTTACTTTTTATTTTGTCAGAACATATTTTGTTAGTTTACTTTCAGTTAATTAATAATTATTTTAATAATCTTTGGTTTTAAACTTTTCAATAAGCTCGCGCCCCTTGTAGAGTTATCTAGCCCCCTAGGGGGAGCGCCCCACAGTTTGAGAAACACTAGGATAGTAGGAAACCTCTATACCAACAATGTTAAATTGGCTGTTTTCAATGAACATTTTCTCAAAATCTGTTATATGTACGTGTTTAAAATGTTTCATACAATTAAAATACACCTTTCTCATTATATTGAGATGAACTTTCCGCTAATTTTGAATAGTTTAATTATTTATGAAATATTTTATTAAAGCATAACAAATTTGTAAAAAATTAAATTTTTGAGTTTTTTTACAAAAAAAGCTAATTTCAGTATATATTAGCCATCATTATATCATAAAAAATGTACATATCTGTGAACAATAAATTCTCAGAAAAGATACATCGAACACCATTAAGATAAATTGGTTTTAATGTATACAATGAGACTTCTAATTGTCTAGGAAATAAAAAAATAAAAGGCTAAGTTTACAATAAAAGATACATACTTTGGTTTATATCAGACGTTCAACTTTTAAGCTAAAAGGATGTACTTTGCTTACATTTTTCACCATTCAATTGGACGTGGTCCAGTTTTAACGATTATTTAAAAATAGGTTTCAAGGGCTTCTAATTACCCTAGAGTTTATTTATAAAAATGTTAGAATCTATACAATTTGAAAGTGTAAAAATCTCAAATTGTCAAAAAAATAAGATTTTAGCTTTCCAACACTTCTTAAAATACATCTCTTCTTAAATTGCAGCGTTAGGCTGTATTGAATTCTATAAACAACGAAAAATTCAGTAGCACATTTTAATTTTCATAAGGACTTATTTTTTAGTTATTTATTAATGATTCATTCAGAAGTAAAACAAGATCTATTACAATGATGTATTTTGTACGTTAGAGCTACGGTAAAATTATGATAATAGCACCAAAAAGAAGGTTCTTTTCCCTCCGAACAACCTCCCCAAATCAAGAACTTTGAGCATTGGCAGATTTAAAATGCAAAAACCTCGTTACACTTAATGATTTCCCTGAGAATGTTTAGAGGCAATTCGTCAAAAGCAATACTGTCTACGAGTTTAAGACCATGGCCTCTCAGCCATTCCTGCTACATTTTTTATTTGATAGTACTGAACAAAGTAAACGATTTCAAATCGTTTTTTCCGATGTTTTTGCTCTAGAACAGGGTTTCTCAAAGTGGGCCGTACGGAACCCCAGAGGTCCGTGGAAAGTTAAAACTGATTTTGGGGTCCCTGAACAACGTCAGGGAGGCTGCGCAATGTTTAATATAAAATAAAAAAAATGTTGATTTATTTTTATTTTAATGGAATTTTTTAATAAATAACAATCATCCCCCCTTAGATATTCCCGAATGTATGTTGAACTCTTTTGTACGGGGACTAACTCACATTCCAAATACAAATGAATACATACTAATACAGTAGCCCCTTTTTTGAAAATTACACAAGTGAGGAGCTTAAAAAAATGTTTGAACAAGAACATCACATATTCTGGTTACAAACACTGATCCCAATTTTATAACCTTGCTTAAGGGTTTTTGTACAGAAGCTATTGAGTACTTCCCCTCTTCCAATTTGATAGAACGAGGATTCAGGGCCGTGAAAAATCTTATCACACACACACAAAGGAACCGACTAAAAATTAGTGCTCGTGGGGAAAGATTTGTGGTTGTACTCACAAACATTGAGACGGACATAAATACACTAATAACATATCTTCCAGTTCATCCGAGTCATTAGTTTTTTTATTTTATTTTAGACAACAGTTATAATTTCAATAAATGATTTTTTTTAACAAAATGTTTTTTTTTTCTAATTTGTAAGTTTTAAGCTATGCATTTATGTAGTCTTTTTCACTTGGGAAAATTTTGACTGTAAAAAGTGGTCCATAGGCAAGTTTTGGCTATAAAAAAGGGTCCGTGGGTTGAAAAAAGTTTAGGTATCAATGCTCTAGAAAAAGTAAAAAATAGTTTGTGATAACTGAAAATTAAAAAAAAAAAAAACGACACTGGTCTTTCTTATCATCTCCCTCTTCAAATTCTTACAATCAGTGATAACTGTGTGTCTAAAATTTCTTTTACTTCTTTCACAAGAAACCTGAAATAATGTGCAGAAACTGAAATTGCAAAACTAAAAGGAGACTTTTTTTCCATTAAGAAAATTGGCTTGGTAACCTAAGACGGTTTTTTTCTTTTTTAGTATAAGGGAAGTTTAATGGCTTTTACCGAGAGTGATTCGAAAGTTATGGAACTGCTCTGGTTTTTTTTTTTGTATTATAGCCCAGAAAGCTACACACTCAAAAGCTACACGTGGATAACGACTTTCAGCAAAAGAACTACGTGTGAATTGATCTTAAGAAGAGCAAATCTGAATCTCGTTCAAAAAACGCAATTTACAAATAGGATTGAAGAAAACCCTTGCATATGGTGGATTTCTTGCATTAATTTATTCTAAAACTTTTCTCTTAAATTCAATTTTAATTTTGATGAAAATCTTAAAGTAAAGTTTTTAGTTGTGGTAGCATATGTTTTACGTACTTCTGTAAGAGAATATTTCGATAGTTATATTTTATATTCTGAAGAGATTTGGATGGATTTTTTTTTATTTTTATATTTTTCTTTAAATCATTTTTGTAATATTAACAGGCATATGAGAAATAAAAGATAAGATGAACGAAATTATTGAGTTTGATAGTGCCCATAAGGTATTCTTCACAGTAAATGCTGTTTACTGCGAATGGTGCTGTACTAGTAAAGAATTAAAATGTGGGATTTATAAATAAAAAAGCCTTTTAATATGGACATTTTATTTCAGTAAGCAAAACCTTGACTTTACCTGATGAAAAATTTAGTGTCATTGTTAATATCATTAATATTTGCATTATTATGCCATTATTATTCCTGATGTACTCAAATAAATAAATCATACATATATACATATTTGTTTCTTCAGTACTTTAAGAGAGCACTAAAATGTATGTAATCCTATGTTATAATCACTTATATAAGCTATTTTTAATCGAAACGTTGAAAATGGGCATACAAAATTTATTTATTTTTTCTATTATAAAGCCAATTTATAGATAAAGTTTTCTCAAAACTTTAGTACGATATATTTTGAAACATATAAGTCTCTGATTCAAGCCTAAAAAGAAATTAAGCAACGGTTTTTGGTGTCTGTATTTTGCTCAGTCATACTCAGTTAGTACTTATTTTGCTCCAGAGTTGCAAGAAAGCTGAGATACATTTCGCAAATCTTAACGGTGATCAAGCGGAGAGATATTTTAGGAACTTATATATTCCTCTAGCTCAGAGGTTTATAAACTGTAGTCCACGGATCGGAGAGAGATTCATGTGCCTCTCTAGGGACCCACAAAGATCTCTCATTTAATGTTAAGATTATCCTTTTACAGAGTCTGAAGTACCTCATAGAAATTTTGAAAAATGTTGCTTCTTAGATTAAATCATTAAATTGCTTCCAATGAAAAACTTCTACTAGAACGTATTTTGATCAAGAATATTATTTCAGGTAAGAGTTTTCAAAATCTTGGGGATCCGCGATGTCTGACTAATTCATAAACTGGTTGCGAGTTGATCGAAAATTTTGGAAGCGCTGTTCTAGCTCATGCACAGTCTTTCTGTTGTCCAGATACACATCTAATCATTGTAATATTCAATGTGCAAAGCGTACAGAAGCATCTGCCATTATGTTATACTGCTTTCGAACATATCGGTTATTCAAATTCCCTCTTCAGATGTACAACTGGGAGTCACATGACCAAATCACGGCATTTTTTTTATAGAGATGTGGATAAGTTATAGTCTGAACTCTGTAAAATTGCAGCATGTTACTACCAAGCTCTTGTGGAGGGTGTC
>BMAV01022821.1:27469-38904 GCA_019973955.1 Trichonephila inaurata madagascariensis
TTTATTTGTAATCATTTAATTAGAAAAATCCTTAGCAGAATAATATTAATATAATTTCACAAAAAGTGCTAATTGGCATCCTACTCAAAATTTTTTTTGGATTATTTGTATTCATGATTGCTTATAAAATATCAATTTAACATTTTCTATACAGACACATTATCCAATCTAATCTACTAATCTTATCCAAGCCTTATAGTCCATTTGTATGGAAAACTGTATAACATTGACATGAAATTAAAACGGAACACACACACACAGAGTCAGGAGTGGATTAATTTAAATTTTATAATTGTTGTCTAAGTGGCAGTAGTGAACACACTATTTGTATTGGATTACTGCAATGACAAGCAAATTTCTGTTAAATCTCTTGCATCTACCAAATACTTTTCACTATTTCCTAATAATAACACAAAAATAGATAAAGAGAAAAATTTGCTTTTATTTCAGCCTTTTTTTTCCTCCCAATACACCGTATACGCGCACCTATATGAAACAGATGGCACTGGGGAGCGAATCATGTAACTTTTAATCGGCAGTTAAAGATATATACAAAAAAAAATGAATGTATCTATTATGTATTCAAGTATTGAAAAAAAACACACCGTTTCTTAAAAAATATTACTTAATTAATTTTAAATATATCTGATATGCGAAATTTTAAAAAAATAATAATTAATTTCAAGCATATATTATGAACCCCCCAATATATTTTGGAAACACATCATGTCCTTCAAATCACATTTTAAACCATTTTTTTCTTTAATCGAAATAAATGTATCCTATTCTCCTGAAAGTTATTTTGAATGGTTATTTTCTCGTTAATTTCCTCGGAAAAAATTTATTTAAGTAATTTTTATTCAAAAGATTTTTATCAAAATTTGTATTTATTTTCAGTGTTATTTCATTTAATTATTTATAAATGTTTTCATTTTAGAATACTTTGATGAATTCTACACTTGATTTTCAAATAAAACTCTTGCGTCTCAATACACAACACTGAAACGAATGAAATCACTCGAACACGATTACTAAGGTTTTTTTGCAATCAATCCTTAAATAAATGTACTTTATTAAAAGTAAAAACTTTCATATTACTTACTACTTTAAGTAATATAAAAAAAAACATATTGATTCGATATATAATAATGTTACAATAAAACTTTATATGAAATAAATTGAAAATATAATCAATTTTACGAGATGCCTTTAAAAAAGGCTACATTATTGCTTAAAAATCAAGCATGACCCAATTAATTATCTGTAACATTCAGCATTTATACCAACCATGCTTATAAGAACAATTTGGATAAAAAACTGATACGAAAAATAATCGATTATCTTCTAAAATTCTTACTAAAAGTGTTAGCAGACCTTTGTATACTAAGGCCTTTAGTACCTGGAAAATGTATCCATTAAAATTTATCCATTTTTCAAAGCTTGACTAATCATTATTTGATCAATCCATCCGTTTTAACTACAAATTAAAACTGAAAAGTAAAAGTGAAATAGGTGCAACAATGCAAACTGTCTTTCGGAGTTGAAATGTATTTGTTCATTTTACGCTGCATCTGCACTAATTGATGTTGAAACTAGCTCATATAATTATTGTTCCAAGATTTTAAGGGTTTGACGTAGCGTGCAAAGAACAGACCACGTGCTTACGACGTCCTATCAGAAACCTGGGTAGGCGTGAAATAAATTCAATAAAGGTCCTTACCCTGGAATCTGGAGAGAGTGATAAAGGAGAGAGGGAAAGCGAGTTTAATATCTTTAATAGAAGGAAGAGCATTCAATCTACCAAGAGATTCTCAATATATTTGAAAATAAATTAGGGACAAAAAAAGTTTACGCTGCATTACACATCCATTTAATTTTATAAGCCATATTAAAAAATTATCAGAATCATTCTTTTTCCTAAAAATTCTAATATATATTTCATTTTTATATCTGAAACAAGCGACATTCGAGTGAAATCTTAAAATGTCAAATATTTATGTTGTTTGGAAATAAGACCGTAACATGTTTCAGAATACAGTCGTATCCAAATTTACCGAATCCCTAATTAACGAATTTAACTATTTAATAGCTTTTTCTCTTTCAACGATTCAAATGAAGCCCTCATTAATGAATTATAAACTCCAAAATAAAAAATTATTTCAACACACAAAAAAAAGTTTTTTATTAGTTTGTATTAGAAAAAAATTGGTTTTTGTTTTTAAAATAACGTTTGAAAAGATAAGAACAGAAATAATTTTCTTGTCCGCAACAAATTTCAACGGGAAGTAGTGTAGACTATTATTAGATTTTACAGGTGCTGATAAGTCATGAGTGTAAGTTATCGTGTGAGTTTTGAATATAACAGGTGATTCCTTCCTTTTTTCATCCCACTCCACAATGTAGGAGATATTTTCAAATTTCAACGATTGTATTACATCTGATGACAGAATGCCTATCTGTGCAACAGAAATTGAGGAAAATGATTTTTCGGAGCCAATAAATAATAATTCTAATGCGGAAATTGGTATAGAAACTCCTATCAAAACTAATGCATTTTATAATGATTTACATAGTTTGGAAACTGTGAAAATATACCTAATGTAGTAGGGTGTTAACGACGCAGTGTTTTTATCTGTGAATAAAGTTGAAAAAAAAACACTTTCCAATCAGGAATCAATATGATTGTCAAAGTTGTATCAACCAGTATTTTAAAATTAATCAATTATTTGCTGCGTAATAATTCACTAATAATATTTTTAGTTGTTGAATAAAGAGTGTGGAACTTTTTACTATGGATATTTTTAGGCAGTTACTCATTACTGAATTTCCAAATGGTGAAAGCAAAAATTTTTGTTTTGTTTGGACCGCGATATAACGAATGACACCAAATTAATGAACAAATTGTCCGGTCCAGATGAAATCGTTAAATCGGTGTATAGTAAATAATTTTAAAAAAATAAGATAAATAGCGAAATGTTTTAAATTAGAGAAAGGAGTATCAGCATCAAAATAATTTTATTATTTTACATAACGAAGAGTAAGGCAATAGCGATTTGTGTAATCATTAGACACTGGTAAGTGTGTGTATCAAAAAGTATTTTCTTCTTTTAATTTTTCTAATTAATACTATTAAAACAAGAAATATTTATTACCACTTCCATTTTTATACAATATACAACATTAAATATTATTGAAAAAAAATAAAATTAACTACTAGCTAAAAAAAGTGTTTAGAAAATAACTAAACTATGTGATTCCTAGTTTAAAAATCATTTTTATTAAAAAGTGCAAATGATTCCTCCTCATATATCGCTTCAAATATTTAAAGCTGTCAGTTAAAAGTATAATTTTGAATATAAATAAAACCAATGATGGAAATTGATATACAGGTTGAAATAATTAATAAGTATGTGATTTAAATCTAATTTTAGCGTATATAAATTGTCATTTATTATTTCTTTGTAAAGGGAATTTATAAAGATAAATATTATTTACTATGAGATAGTTAAAAAAGTTGTGTTTTTCACAATATATGTGATAAAAACCATTAATAATTAACAAATTTTACAAGTACATGTTATGTATCTTTCAAAATCAAGCAAATAATGAAATAAATTGTATTTAATTATTTGTCTTTTCTAAGAATAATTAATTTTCATATAAACAGCAGTTTAATCTGCTTTAATTCCCATAAATAGTATTGATAAGCAAATGAGAACTTTTAATAGTGATTATCTTAAATAAATTCCGTGAATAATTTATAAAATAAATTGTATTCACAAATTCTTAAATAATGTTTAAAATATTGTTTATATCTAATACGAAGCATGATTTAAATTTTTTTATTAATCTTTTTTTCTCCATTGCTTAAAAAAAGGATCTGTATCAGTTTTTGAAGTTTACAAATGTCAATAATAAAAATAGCATTGAAGATTTTATTTATTCCTCTTAATTGCTTTAAGAGGAATTTTTTTAACTATCATCTTTAGTAAGTCTGAAATCATAAGAAACTTAAATTTTTGTAAGAAAATATATATATTATTTTCTATTTAAATTTAAAATTTAAAAGCATCAATTATGCGCGTTTGCATGTTTATAGAAACAGCAATTTTACAATGCATTTTTCCCTAAAATTAAAATTGTTCTTACTTTTCTTAAAATTACCATTAGTTATATTTTCCGAATGAAATGTTCAAATATTGATGTTGAAAATAATTTTGTTAAAAATTTTGTGTTTGAATCTTTTCTATGTAATACAAAGTAAATTTGAAATGCTCCATATTCAATGACAATTTTTAGTATTAAAAACTGTATTTTTAATTTAAAAAAATTTTTTTTTTTAAATTATACAGAACAGAACAAAAAAAAAAAAAAAAAAAAAAAACCCATTGAGCAGTACCAAGTAGCTTGAAACAACAACAAAAAAAAGTATGTTATCTGTTTTGAAAACTCTAATGAAGTTAATAAAAACCATTCTTAAGAAAATGTAAGATAAATTGTATTTTCTTAACAGTAACTTATTTTTTGTTTCCCATCTTTTTTTAAACTAAATTGAGAGATAATTTTTAATTAATTTCATATCATGTCGAAAAATGGTTCATTAAAATGTTCATCCATAAGTCACACTCATACAAACAATTGAATATAAAAGTTTTATATAACTGTTTTTATTACTTTTTAGAGTATTTTAATTTTGTAGAGGACTTCATTCAAAAAAGTAATTATCTTGAAAATATAATTCGTAGGAATTTTGAGGGGAAAAAATGTATTTCCTTTATTTAAAGAAAAAAGTTATAAAGCTTTATAATGCATTTTTATTTCTTAAGTTTACGAAATTGAAAAAGAAAATACCTGTCGCTTTACATTTTGCTATAAATGAGCTTGTTATTTGTGAAATACAGATAGTTTTACAATGGGGAAAAATGCAAAAATATTTCCCCCATTGATATAAGATCATTTTCATTTTTTTTATCAAAAAACAATTCTATGTTTGAAAAAAAAAAGGATTAAAATAGTTCTGGAGTAAAAAACAATTTAACGTTGAAAATGCGGAAGTTAAAAACAAAATAATTTTATTTTACTTCTACTGTAATCTCTAATTAATGAAATATTACACCAATATTGTGAAAAAGTATAAAAAGAAGTAGTTTTCTTTTTTTTAAATATACATTCTGTGAAACATTTCTGAAATTTTTTGAAATAAACATTATTTTTATCCACGAATTTGTTACTTTATACTTTAGTACTTAGGAAATTTTATTTATTCTATTTGCATCAGGAATTACTTTTATATGTATATTTTAACTCTTGATAAGTTTTTTTTTTTTATTTCCGAAGTAGATTCTAAATATTTCTTTTTTCATGGAAATTGTTTCAGATATATTTTTCTTTTCTTCATTTTTGGAGTTTCTTTTCTCCCGAAATATTTGAATATTCTCTTATGATTTAAAAAATAATTTCTGTGTTTTTCATATTTTGGATTAAAATTGATCCTTATTAAAAAAAAAAAAAGTTAACAAAAAATGAAAACGAAAACTTAAGATTAATTTATTAATGCATAAAGAGCTGTAGTTTTAAAAAAACACACACAAACACAATATTCTAGTAAAACATATTTTGTTTACATGAAATTAAACGTAAAACTATACAGATTCTATTGGATTAAAAATACTGCTGATACGCATGAAAAATAATTTCTGCAATTTTATCGAGCTTTTACTAATACATTAAGGAGACAAAATAACTTTTTTTTTGTAAGATAACTTTGGAAAATTAGTCAGTGCTTTAAGTAATTGAAAACTTGCTTAAAATATTGAATTTAATATAAATTAGTTCTTTAATTATGTTAAGGAAATTATCACATTTTTCTGCGTTTATCAATTTTCACAGTCAAAGATTTTTATAAAAGCTAACTGTGATCTTGCCAACACCATGTTCATCTGATGTGGAAAAGTTGCATGGCAATGAGTATTTTAAGGTATGTAATGCACTTTAATTAAATTGGTTTTGAATATTTACACAGACTTATACATAATAGTTATGATAATTAACATATGTATGGTACTTTGAATGGTAATATTACATCCTTATTTAAATTCCGTTACCAATTAAATCACGGCTCATAACTTCCTTCAATGTTACTATAATTAATTTTTGGATACAGTTTATCAACTAAAACTTATACATTCACATTCTGTGTTATAGGATGAACTTTGTTTCAAAATGTGAATATACCAAATAATATTTTGAGAATAAAACCTCTGTCATGGATTTCTTTAATGTAAATGTAAGAGCACATTATCTCAAAGTTCAAAGTTTGTACTTCGTAAATATAACATTTTATGAATCAGTCACAAATATATCATTACTTTAACCCCTCAAACGGATATATTTTTTTCCCTAAATGTTCCAAAAAACAGCATTCGTTTTGGATATAACAATGTGTAATACTTAACAGAATGTGAAAATAAAAGATTTTACTTATAATTTTCATTTTTAAAATTCTTACACTTTTTAATTTACTATAGTGGAACAAAAAAGCCTCTAAATATTTGCTTTTTATTACACTATGCATGCTATGAAGAATATTTCATATATCGTATGTAATTTATCTTATATTTACAAAAGTATATATCAAGCTCGTACCTCTTTTTCAAACGGTTGAGCATTTTGTGGGGGAGTGCATCTATATGTATGCATACACAATTTGAAACATGATGTAATTTTAAGTTATACATTGCAATGGAGACTGAGATAATATAGATTTGTTTGGATTATCTTTTCTTTATCATTTCTTCTCAATCATAAAATTTCACATTGCCTAGCCAATTCCTTATCTTTACAGTGTGTTTTCAAGAATCTAAATTCCTGCCTTCAATGAAAAAATCCCGCCTTCACAACAAAGAAAATCCCGGATGCGGAGTATTTTAGTACCACATACAAACTGGATCTCTTTAAATCATTAACTCTAATAATGTTACTATAAGAATTAAAACAATGTGCAAATCAAAGATAGAAAAAAAAAGTATCAGTACCCTTGCAGTGTACGGGCAAACCGGTTGTTTACAACTTTCAATAACCCGTACAGTATATCGGCAAACCAGTAAAGGTGTTAACTTTTAACTCGTTATTCATCATTCCAACTCAATAATGCCTAATTAAATTGAGATTGCACGAACCGTTGAAAAAATATCTGTTTTTTTTTATTTATACCAGCCAACTGTTTGAATTGCAAATTTGTAACCGTATACGTGATTCCACGGAAACTAGAAACAAATAAAATTTATTCGTATAAAGTTAAATATTACAAAATTTTAAATGAGCTCAGTTTGGTTTGTGTGTGTGATTTGTGAAATAAAGCATGAAGTATTCAAATTATTAATAATATACTACTAAAAAATAAATCATCTATTCCATTCCTCTTTGATAAATAAGTATTATTTTGCGACAAATTATCCAATGAGTTATAAAGAAATCTAAACAAAGTAAAAAACAAAAATAATATAAGTAAATAACAGCACAATAAGATAAAATAATATTCACGTAAAAACAATTTTTCGTTCCATTTCGTTATCTATTTGTAGCTGCAATATAGTTAATTTTGATTTAAACTTTAATATTCTATATACAGTGTTTGCAATAAAAAAGAACGAGTAACTGATATAAGGTATCCGAACACGTTTGGATTACTTTTTTTTAAAATATTGCATAGTTAAACATTACAAATTCTTTTTTAGGAATAAATACCAACACATACTAATATTTAAAAAGAAAAAATCAAAATTTTACAAAAATCGCAATTATAAGTGAAATTTAAAAATTCCAAAGCAATTACAGAAAAATGCGATAAACTTAAATAAGTAAAAGTAATACTAAAGTAAAGAAGATGCATTTATCTGGAGAATGTACTAGGATTTTAATGTTTTATTAAAATTTGAGAGCTAATTAAGTAAACATTATAAGAAATGTGAAATTTTTTGTGAGACAGTTATTTAAATAACAGGCCGTAAGTCAAAAAAATATTCATACCATAAGAAATAATTTAGTACATTCTCTAGAAAATAATATAAAAATCAGGCTCAAAAAGTTTTATAGAAAGACTTTTAAAACATTTTGAGTTATCAAACTCGCCATGTTAGATTTCGAACAATTTAAATGCCCACTTCTGGTAGATAAAAAACCCACTTCCGGTTTTTCTAATTTTATATTGTAAAATTGATTGTAACTTGGTATCTGTGCAACATATAAGCAAAACAAATATATTTTGTAAGCCAAAAGATCCTTCTATTCAATAAAATAAAAAACAAATATATCTGTTTTTACCGAATTTGGTCATTTTCAACGTGTTCTCTTAATAATTTTTCCATACATATATATTTTTACTATATGTATTTGGAAAACCTAAAATATAATAAATAAATAGTAATAATATTAACTTAAAAGAACATTTTAAAATTTTTGACACCCCAGCTTCAAACACACACAGCGGGTGCTCTCTTTTCCATAAAAAAATAAAAACATTTATTATGTGCATGTATAGTATACTAGAACTCTATGAAACCACGTACGAAGTCTCTTAGATGCAGGAGGCCTTTGTATGTGTTTTCCATTAGAACTTCTATTTCGTTTTTTTTCGTATCTGCTATGATGCATTTAGAGCACGTCTTATCGTTCAGTATTCCTTTTTTCTGGGTTTTTTGGGCCCCCCCCCTCTTTTTCGGTTTTTCTTGCCTTTTCAGATGTTATCTATTTATCATCGTATCAAGGAAGTATCTTTTTGTCTTGATGGATGCCTGTGTGACGCACACAAGCTCAGATTTCTATTATATATATCTCCATAATATTTTTTTTCTCTATTTTATCTTTTTACAGATCCTTAAGTATACACAATAATAATAATAATAATAATAATAAACACGCCTTTTATTTTAGAATCAAGAATGTTATGTGAAATAAAATTTAAATACAAACTTTGTGTGTTGTCTTTATTTTTTAAATATTTGTAAAAAAAATTAAGTTTAATCAGTAAATTTATTTAATTCGGTCGTAAAACAATTTATAGAATATTTCAGCTTATAGTAGTTCTTAGAAAAATTAATATTCCTGTAATATATTTCTAAGACCATCACTCCAAATATTAATGTTTTTATATCTATAAGCAATTTGCATTATTTCAGATTAAAAAAAAAAATAATTTAAAAATGTTTAGCACTCAGAATATACTCTTTAAAAAACATCGTTGCTAATAGTATTGGTTATTCTGAGAAATTTAGTTTTAAGATTGCATTTATTTCTGTTTCAAATACATTTTTATTAAAAGTTATCGCATAATATAATATAATATTATTTTATGAAAAATATAGTTTTTCTCTGAATTTTTAATTGTATTCCAATAATATTTGTAATAAAATGTTAAAATTGCTCTACTAATAGCTTAGTAGAAGAGTTTTCGTATAATTTATAGTTTTCAAATCATTCTATTCTCTGAATTTATTTAAGGTAACCAACTACCCTAAAATCCTGATTTTTTAAAAAAATGGACAAGTTCTTTTTATGATTTTATTTTATAGGCCATTTTATCAGCTTCATAAAAATACCAAGGGTTTTTTTTCAATTTACTAGAACAAAAACTACAAATGTTTTTGTAAAAGCAGGTACCATAACTTTACACAAGATGTCAAACTTTAAAATGCGTTTTACTCGAAATGTGTTTTTTTCGAAAACCTCAAACGGGGACAGCGATTGCTCAAAAAGTTGTTTGTATAATTTGCTGAAACTTTTTGGGTATGTTCTGTATAACAATAGAAGTGTGTTAACTTTCGGATTTATCAATAACTGTTTTATTTTAAAATTTACAGTTCTTTATGTGAATATAATCACTGTTTTTTTAAGCAATTTCATATAACAACTAAGATAAAGTGCTCTAGTTTTTTTAAAAATTAAAATATTTCTTATCCTTATCGTCACTTCAAAAAGAAATAACAAAATAATACATCAAAATTGAAAAAATGAGAATTTCTTCATTTACTCTTTGTACAGAGCAGGCCCCGTTTGGGCAATATTTTGTCAATTTTTACCCATTTTTTTTCCATTTTAGTAGTTCTAATTTATTTTCCAATTCTTAATTTCAGACTTTTTTTCTTAAAATGTACTTAATAAATCTAAAAATCAAAGAAAAAAAAATTCCATATATCTATTATTAAAAAAAAAAGTTGTCATAAGTAGTCGGATACCTTAAGGACTTAGGAAAATGATCTATCACAAATTTATTTAAAAATATTTTAATTTGCACTTTTCTGGATGCATTTGAATTTACATCTGTGCTACGTTTATCCATTGATTATAATATATAAGATTTATTTCGAAAATTACATTTATCTCAGACTTTTATAGTACTTTTTATAAATATTTAATACAAAATATGTTCCTATGATGCAAAATCATAGAATTGCCTTTATTTTGTTTGTAATTTTTTTAGAAATTTTTTTATACATTTGTGACGTCTCTCGCGTCTTTCTGATTAACATGACTCCTATGTTCTTTGACGGCCACGATTAATGGCAAAACTTTCCAACCCAATACCAAGAAGAGAAACGGATCGAATATGTAAATGAGATATACTATAAAAGGATAGCGTGGTAAACCTAGATATAGCATAGCATAGCATAGCATAGCGTAGCAGGCTCAGAGGTTGTAGTGTGGAATCATTCTGATCAATAGCGTGACAAAGCTTAGTGTGAAATCTTGCGGACCAAGAATAAGCAGTCAAGAATTAGCTGCATTGCGGATCAAGAATCTTCATATAGAAAGTTATAGATTATATTCTCTAGGTCAAGGGACCAGAACTGGAAAAGGTAATATTAGATATAAGTAATTAGATAAACAGGATTATTTAGGATAATTGAGATAGAGGATCTAGTTGCTTGATCTGACTTAAATACGTGATTTAATTCGGGCTTGACTCTCACTCTAATTAATAATTGTCAAATTAGAACTTAAGTATTATAAGTTACTCTTAATAAAAGTTGTATTAAGAATTATGTCTCATCATTTTGATAATCCCACACCTCTAGCTTACGCGGAACCGGCAAGACATGGTCATCACAGGATGGCTATGTCTCACATTTTTTCAAAGCATTCTATGCACATTAAATATTTACACTTCTATGCTATTCCACTACACAAAAATGTTTCTAACGTGATTAGCAGCTTAAAGAAGGAAATAAATTTCCATTAAATATAACAAATGATCCGTATTGGCAATTGAGAAGTTTTAATTTCATATTATACTTCCTAAATTTTTCTAGGAGATCTCATGATATTTTTACTAAGAACAAACAACATTTTCCTAGTTAACGTCTGTGATATTTTGTAATACATTGAATTGATTAAGAAAAATACCATAAAACATATTCTTGTTTTTTTTTTTTTTTTTT
>BMAV01022821.1:61775-81082 GCA_019973955.1 Trichonephila inaurata madagascariensis
TGTTATATGAAATTGCTTAAAAAAACAGTGATTATACTCACATAAAGATCTGTAAATTTTGAAATAAAACAATTATTGATAAATCTGAAGGTTAAAACACTTCTACTGTTATACAGAAAACACACAAAAAATTACAGCAAATTATTAAAAAACCCTTTTGAGCAATCGTTGTCCCCGTTTGAGTTTTTCGAAAAAAAAAACACATTTCGAGTAAAACGCATTTTAAAGTTTGAGATCTTGTGTAAAGTTATGGCATCTGCTTTTACTAAAACATTCGTAGTTTTTGTTCTAGTGAATGGAAAATAAATACCTTGGTATTTTTATGAAGCTGATAAAATGGCCTGTAAAATAAAACCATAAAAAAAATTGCCCATTTTTTAAAAAAAATCATGATTTTAGGGTAGTCAAGTACCTTAAGTCACACACACACAATAAAATATTAGTACAAAAAATCACCAGAGGATGTCACTGTAGTGGGGGTGGGACAAAGTCCAATCTGGTCTAGTGAAACTAGACGAGATCCATGAGTCCATAAATCTGTACAAAGAGCAGCAGGGGGAAGCAACAGCCCCCTTACAGAAAACCCCGAGACATTGCAGAATGTGCTGAGGAGTAAAAGGATTGACGTCACATTTGGTGCAAATGGTGAAGCTTCTTTTGCTAACTTCAAAATTCATGCACCTCAGGTGACCAGTCGCAAATCACGAGAATGCCTTTAGATAAGATCTGGAATTCTTGACTGATATGGCAAGTCCAGGGTGTCTTTGAAAGTACTATGGGTGTACAGGAGACACAGCCCAGGTTACTGTAGTGCGCTGAACGAGGCATAAGTATAGAAATTGGACAGCACACACTACAAATCCTGTGTTCGATGCCAGGATATAGAAATTTTAAGATTCGAGTCTCTGACCAAGAAATTTACATATTTATGCCCTTTTCAACCCTCCAAGCGGTCTGCACGTAAAATTTCGCCATTCTAGAGATGCTTGTTCTGCCTTCAAGCAAGATTCCTTAAAGCGGCCGAGCCGCATTCTTAAAAATACGGCTCAACCGCTTTTGAGAACCCCACCTGAAAGCAAAAAATTATGTGCGGTGCATTTTTGAAGCATCTCCAGAATGGCAAGAATTTAAGAGCAGACCACATAGAGGGTTAAAGGAGAAATTCTGCATCTAATAACAAATGGCATACAAACACTTAAAAAGTAACAGAGAAATGGGTTCTAACTATTTAATAGTTAAATAATTTCATTTTTTATAATCAAATAAAAAAAAACGGATTACATAACAAAAGTGATTCGTTGAAATTTACCTCTACATTTCTTTTGACAGTAATTGCCGATTTTTTTTTTATTATTTAAAATATGTTTTTCAAAAAATTAGAGAAAAAACATTTTATGCAATAAGAATTTTATTTCTACACACATAGCTATTTTTATGTGCAGTATTTCGTCCAAAGGTCTTTATAGATTCTATTTACTTTAAATAAAATAAATCACACACAAAACAAATGGACGCCGTTAAGACACATGTTTCCTTAAATTTTATGTTTGAATGGGTATAAACGTAAATTACATGGACAAGAATTACACAGAGCATCTATTTTAAATCACCAATTTAAGTGCTACTCAATTCCGTAAAAACACCCATTTCAAGAAATCTTAAGCTCAAATCTTCTTTTTTCGACATCCTCTACCAGTAAACAAAATAATATAGCAAAAATAATTCCTGAAAAACAACTATTCCTTGCGAAAACATGATTACTATCTTCTGAAGAATTTTCAGTTAAAATGGATGAACACAGACAGTTGAGGTGGGGCTGGTGATGTCACTGGTGATATTGCTGCTATTTATCTGATAATGTCTTCAGTCTGAACTGAGAGTTATTTTTAGAACATTTATTTTTAGGATTTATCTCATGTTTCATAATGCTGTAATCCGATATTGCAAAGTTAAATTAAAAAATGAAAGAAAGGAAAAGTAATATATTTATATGTGTGTTTGTGTCTGTATGTATATATATATATATGTCAGGTTTGAAAAGTTTTGTATCAACACAATTTTGGTACCAATATGCTAAATTGGAAAATTTGGAATTTAAGAGTCCTAAAAGGCTCTTTAATTGGTTTTACTCTTAGTTTCAGAAAAGGAATAACTGATACCCCATAAAATAAGAAATGGAACATTGGCACAGTTTCTTCAGTCTCCTGGAATAAACTTGCCTGAAACTCCGAAAACGCAATTTGTTCCATTTCATTCACTAGCCTATTCACTGCATTTAGCAATTTTCTGACCTCATTTGTAATGATTGATGTTCTAAATGTGAATCGAAAATACATGATACCAAAAAAGTGTTGAAATATTTTTATTTAGAAGCTATTCTAATAAAAAAAGAGTTTGGAAAAGTGAATTTCATATTTAATTCATGATAGATCTCACTTGGCCTTCCTCCAGTTTTCTGTTAATATTATCTACGAAAGCAACATATTATTGTTATAAAAGACCTCATTTTTATTTGGTTGAAAAGGATAAAGTTATTTGACCATTTTTTTACATGGTGCAAAGTATTATATCAAATATTTTTTTATTTGCATCAAGATCTATTCTATAAAAAAGTTATACATAAAATTCTTTTGATTACAAAGACAAGCTTTAATTTCATCTTTTATTACTTTTATCCTTTCCTGAATTGATTTCTCATGTAGCATCAAATATCAATTAAATTCAAAAAATAAATAATTTTACATTTTTTATGAATAATGAAATTGAAAAAAAAATAAAGGAAAAAATATATTAAAAATATCACCTAAAATTAGGTATTTTAATGATGGGTTCCATCTTTAAATTTTATTATTAAAAATATAATAGTTTTGTTTTACTTTTAATAGATTTTCTTATGAAAGATAATTAAAGGATTGAATATAAAATTTTATTTTCCACCGGCGTTTAATTTAAGGTTGTACAAATTTAATTCATAACATATGTTACTTTACATTAAATGTAATGATTTTTCCTTTCACTATTAGTTCCAATGATGACCATATCGAAAAATAAAATGATAAAATAAATTAGATAATTGTATTTCATTGAGACAGTATTTAATGCAAAACTCATTGAACTTAATAGTTGCCAGTAACAGTTAAAAACTTTGTTATCTTAATTGTAACTTGAGCCCTATGCGATTAATTTCCATGATAAAATTTAGTTTTAAACTTTGGAAAAAACTATTAGTTATTTATTAAATTGTATAAACTGAAACTGTCTGGTTCCTCAAGCTGTAAAATCCGATCAATTAATTTAAATCAAGCATGTTTTAAGAATTTCTTAGAGGAAAAAAAGTATTTTTATTTCTTCTATCTATCAGGAATTGTGTATATTGAGAAAAATATGTGTATTGCCAATAAAAAGAAATACAGAAATCAGTGAAAAGTAAATACATTAGATGAATTTAAAAAAAATGATTATTGAAACACAAACAATAAGATAAAAGTTTAGAAAAATGAGTATTAATGCAATGATATCACACACAATAACATAATTCTCCCTTCAAGAAAGCTTTTTTCGAACATTGTGATGATAAGGTATGTATTTTAAATTTAATAAAGGGTAAAATCTGATGTTGCACCTTCTAATCCTTTTTTTAAACCTTAACTGCCACCAGCTTTTGTATATATGTATGTCTCACTCAACCAGTACGTTTAATACTCCGAACGTATACATACGTCCTTCCAAAATGCGATACTTTTCTTTGCGTTGCTATAAGGAAAACTATTCCGAAGCTTTGGAATGTAATAAAATGACCATGAAAGCGTTTGTGAAGGCTTTATTTATTCCAGTAAAACATTTGCTTGCTTATGCTTTTTCATGTCCCTCCAATACAGCGCATATAAGGGTCTAAGTGAAAAACGGTGGCATTAGGGATCGAATAGCGTAACTTTTAATCTGAAGTTAAGTGTTTAAGACTCAATAATCTTTTCTAATCTAGTAATTTAAGATTCGATTGATGACTGATTGCTTGTATTCGTTTTAATAAACATTGCTTTCAGAAACTATTTAATGTAAAAAAGTCTGATAAATGTAACATAGAGCATATAAGATATTTTCTTACTAATCATAGATATGTGATAAGAGTGATAGAATACAACTAGGTAAGAGCAAATCACCATCATTGTAAAAACTCATGCCATAAAAAGTCAAGGGTATGTGGTTGGCCTTGACATTGCGAGTAAACAAGAGAGATGGAGATGGAAGATACCGTATATTACCAGAATTATTGAATATTCAAGCTGCATGATTTTCTTAGGAAAACGAGGGAACTTAAATTATGATAAATCCATTAATTAAGCCAGTTGACTGAGTCATCATGACAGATGTATTTTTTTTCGTTACATATTATCCAAAACATACACTATAATGACAGTTGCCCGGTGTTTTAGATACAAAGATGTAGTGTAAGGTGTTCTGAAAGAGAGTTCAATATTTCTGACAACAGCTTTTATAAAAGCATAAGGTATGAATGTTCATTCAGTCAACTCAGTAAGAGTTTGACCCATTCAGAGAATCCGAAATGATTCTGGTCCAAATATTTAACCTGTAGACCACTGATATTATTCCAAATCCACAACTTATGTCCCACACTTGATAGAAATTGATATAATGAATCCCTTCTTACGCGAATAGTGTGCGTAATGTATCAATGGATAACACAAGTATAAATAAATCAGGATCTACAGAAATATTTTGTAGAAACTGTCACCATATACAGTGACTGGTATTACTCCGGGATAGGTTCTAATTCCTTTGAATATGGTAAGCGGGAAACTTTTGGTAGTTTCGCTTTGCAATCTGATGGGACACATGAATAGCTTGGAACAATACATTCGTCTTACTTGGATGTGTTACTTTGTTACATATGTTTGGTGTGTTTGTGTTACTTTGATAATTGTACAATATCACCAATTATGGATCATTTTATTGTGTTCGTTACTCATTCATTATCTTACTTGCAACTTAAACTAGATTTTTTTTTTGTAATGCGGCTGGTAAAAATTTTAGGAAGTTCTCGTATTAGGTACATTTTTATTTTAAAACGTTCTTTGTACAATCTTTTAGCTTCCCCTGTTTGTCTTAAGAAGCTTCATACTTGTAATTCATCTCGTTGTCTTTTGATTACCATATGCCTCCATCTCTTTGGATATACACAGAACGAATATAAGTGTTCACAGTGAACAGTATTTTTATAACGTAGACTGAAAGGCGCCTTCCATTGATTTACTAATTAAGGTATCTGTACACCTTCGAAGAAACATTTTTGAAAAACTGTAATATTTGATATTAAAATATTTTTTACTGATGAAATATAACGTAAAACTATGAAAAATACATTTAATTGTTACTTGTAGTATATAAAAAATTTTTAGGGAGTAAAATATAGAGTAAATAGTAATTAAATTGATTATTAGAATAACGCACATAACTCAAATGTAAACAAACATATAACTTTTCTGTAAATTTAATGTTGATCATAACACTTTTCAGGGTTGGTACCATTTTCCTGATGATAATCAATTTATTACAATTTTTATCAAGGTTCGAACATTGAAAAATCATTAAAAAATAATTATGAGCAAGATATATACCTTAGTTACTAAAAACATATCAACTATATAACTATAAAAACAGTAGGGGTTCTTTAAATCTATAAATAAATGTACTTATAAAATTTAAACTAATTTGGTTCACAACTTTTTCTGATATTTACGTTGTCAGATATACCACAATACGTTAAAAAAAATTCATTTTTCAGATAAATCAGAAATGAACTTTCAACTTAAATTTTTAATATTATATACAATTAGATAAACTTAAAATGATCCTGGTTTAAAAATGATACCTTCTTTACTCTCTGAAACATTTATTTTTTTTCCTTGTAGCTCTTAAAATTTTTCTACGCTGCTTTACATTTGGTGTTGAATATCGTTCTGTATCCTTAATTCTATTGAGGTCAAGATGTCATCGTTAATTCTATTGTTGTTTGTATGATTTTAATGTAAAATGACCAGGAGTTATATTAAATTTTTTTAAAATGTCAATACAACCCTTGTATCAATCATTAAATTGGAACACAGCATCCAATACCCCAGATTTTAAAGTTTTGAGGCACACGAAAACTTCTTTCGGTACTCTCTGCCGTATAACACCATTAAAACGCTCATTAGAATTTTTTGTTTTGCCATGCAGGCATTTAGTAAGCAGTTTTTTTGGTACATATTTCTAAGTATGTAGGCTTAATCATATTTAGCACTTCATTTGATAAGCCTTTATATTTTTCTTTTGGATTTTTGCCGGAAGACAGTGCTCGCTGGTAGTAGTACCAACTATCTTTTCCAATGGGACACTACCAATGCATTGGTTTCCCGACACTTGATGAGCAATGAAACTGGATCACAATAACATTTTGCTGAAGACCAGACAGATTTCTAACATTGCTACTCATAATAACATTGCATCTCATAATAGTTTTACAATCGGTCAATAAAAGAATCGGTGAGTTTGCCTTTACCAGACAGATTTTTATTTTTCAACTTTAGTTTGCGCAATCTCGCACCTCTCTATTCTCTTTTGAACATGACCGATGCATTCATATTTTGTGACGCTATCTTTCCCATAAGTATCTTTGACACTGATAAAACCCTTAGAATCATCGTCACCATAATAATGTGCATATTTAAGGAGTCGTTTGACAACAGAACGTTAGAAGATTCGAATAACACCTACAGCTTCCATTTTTAACGTATAAATTTGAAAATTGCTATGCAACACGTGATCTGCTGCGAAAGTATGCTTCTGGGCATTTTAGAAATCTTTCTGTAGTTGGGACAATATGACGGCATTATTTCAATGCCCACTACTTTACCAGTGTCAACTGACAAAGCTGCGACATACTCATTCATGGAAGTATAAGCTCTACGTTGCCACGTTCTATCAACTGAAACTCCACTTTCAGCAATTTTATTTTTAGAAGGATGTAGCACTAACAGTTCAGAAGCTTGTTTTTGCATTGATAGTTCACTAACTTCTGAAATTACAACCATGAGTTCATTCTCATGCGTAGTGTAAGCAGTTACACTGAGCCTGGGTAAAATTAACGTACCACATAATTTAAATCCAGCAGAAAAACATCTCCCAATTGGTCTCATACCATAAAAAATCAAGTATTTACTTCAGGACAGTTTAAAGTTTTCTTTGAACTAGAAAATCTTGAGTAAAAGTCACAATGTCTATGTCGTATAACAAAATTTGAGCACAAACTGGAATCCTCAGAAAGTAGTAAACCTTTTTGGAAAAATCTTGGGCAACAAAGTTGTAAAACATTTTTAAAAGCACTTCTACATCAATTATTCTGTTACCAGTAAGAACTGGCGTTGGTACATGTTGAGCTGCTAATGTTTGAATGTTTATTTGTAGATCCATTACCTTGAAATGGGCGTTTTCTCTTTGCACTAACTCTACGTTTAGCATTACCCATTTAAAATGTAAGAAAATTAAAATTTTCAGCAATAAAAATAGGATTAAACAGGAACGTATAAAGAGCTACGCTATCATAAGAGAGAGAGAGACAGCACACAAATGTAAACAAACAATAAATCACTCTACTATCCTGCCAGATTCTAGATAAAAATATAAATAAAACCCTGCTGCCAATTATATTTTTGATGAATCTAAAAACACAAATTCATATTTTAAAGTGTTTAAATTTCCTACTATTGAATATTTAAACGATACTTTGAAAAATAAAAATGTAAACAAACATAATTTTCTACTTCCGCAGTACAGACTTGTACCTCTGGTTTCTAAAAGTAGCTATCGAGTAAAATTCAAACCCCCATAACTTAAGTTCTAAATTCAGATAGAAACAAAATTTAAGCACCATTTTAAAGAAAAAGGTTTATAATTTAAAATAACTTCGAAATTCAAAAATCGAAAACTTTGAAGAAAATGCCTTTTTAAAAAATCCGTTTTAAATGCCGTTACACCTTTTTGAGTTAATTCCAATCATAGAATGCTTGATGATTTGTACTTGCAGTGATACTCTACGACTATTTAACCATGAGATAAAGATAGAGAGAAAGAACACTATATTTATATTATATATATATATATATATATATATATATATATATATATATATATATATATATATATATATTTATATAAAAATTCAATCAGTTTTAATTTTATTTTTGTAAATAAAATTAGTCAGTTTTAATTTTTATGTGTGCTTTATAAAATGAATTCCCTTTCGAGTAAAAAAAATTATGCGGAGATTTTTCCAGCGCAAGAGCATTAAAATATTAATATCTTATAATGTCGAGTTTTATTTAATTGTGAATGTTTTCCTTCTTTCCTCTACTTAAATGATACTGAAATTTAAAAAAAAATCTTAATTAAAGAAAAAAAAATGCAAATGTCTTACTGAACCAGATAATTAAATATTTAGAATAAATTTAATCAAATTAAGTAAATCATTCGCTACATAATAATTGTAAATAAAGTTCGTTGTATTAAATTACTTTCACATCTTTCTGCATATTTAAACTATATCATTTGTTTAGTTTTCTTTATAGAATTGAAAAATGATCAGCTAAGTAATATAAAAAGGCGCAAAGTAAATTTTTTTTTAATTTAATGAATAAATGCTAATTTTTTTTCTTTGCTCTCTGACAGTATTATACAGACATTTTTTTCTTAAATAATGTAAATATAATTACTTTCTAAAAATAATTTTTTGAGCTAGTGAATTAGTTCGACATTCACTTTTTACAATCAAAACAAATATTAGAGAGAATAATATTTAAACTAAATAAAAATTAATTCAACAGAGTAAACAACGTTTCAAAGTGAGAAATTATATTTACCTAAGAATATAATGATTAATTTAGCAGCTAATTAAAATGTTATAACCAGCTAATTGTTTCCATTATTAGTATAAATCACGCTATTATCTCTTCACGGGTCTTATTAAAACTATTTCAGATATTTACTAACATCTTATAAAATATTTTACTGAGATAAGTACTTAATGGAGTTTACATTAAGTTTCCCAAGACATTAAGCCAACCTTAATGGACTACTAACACACGCAATATATCCATTATTTTCACGAAACCACAAGAAAGGTGGGAAATTGAGTGAAGTCAATAGGACATCAACCATTTTCCCTGTTTCTAAGAACAGCAAAAAGTTAAGCTAAATGGGCTGCCATAAATAGCTACTTGCTATTTATGGGAGCTGCCACAAGGCATTTAATTTAATTAATAAGTTAGCTTGATATTTTGAGCTGAAAAGTAAATTGTTTATCAATAGTTATTTAATTAATGTATAAATGTGATTTATTAAAATCTGAAAAATATTTCTAATGGAGAAAAGAAAGTTAAGTAAAAACAAACAATAATTTGAGGATATTCAATTTTGATGTGTGTTTTGTTAGTAATTCTATTAACAAATCTATGCGTTTATTTGAAAATTATTTGTGTAATAATTTGGTTCCGATTGGATATTATATAGACTTTTATTCCAGTTTAATTAGTGATTAACTTTAATGCATTAAAATTTAATGTATATTATATTTAGATGTCAAAATGTTGACAAACTCTAAGCTCGCAATAAAAGAAAAATAATAAAATTTTGTAAACTGAATTTTTGAAGTATTTTTAAATATCTTTTAAGTTAAGAAGTATTAAAATGATTTTTAATAACTTTTAGCACATTAGACAATCTTATTACTTTGGGAAAGGTATAGATTCTTTTCAAAACATCTTGTGAGAATCAAAATTTATAAAATATGAAAAGAAATGAAACATCTAGTATGTGAATTTTGCGCGTATGACATCCAAAGAAAGCAAAATAATTCGATTAGAAAATCATATATTGTATGGCAAGGTACAACGACAAGAAGATTATATTTTTACTTGCCTGTTATCATCCAGTTCGTAGATAAAATTTGGTTTATGTGTTCCCTTCAGGAGTTTAGAACAAATGGTTATGTTAGAAGACATTTATCTGAAGCAACATTTGTGATGTGAAATAAGATACATTTTGGTAAGGCTTACGTATGTTTGATATTTCATAAAGGAAATTACTAATATTTTAGGAAACCCAATTGCACCATAATTAAGATTTAGTAATGTACAATTTTTTTACTGTCAGCAATATATAAAACATTATATTTTATGTTAATGAAACGCATCCATGCAATCATTTTTTTTAATTGTAGGGGGAAATTAGCGTCTTAAATTATTTGATATATTCTGAACACTGATTCTAGACGTGTTTGGATCTAGATCGAGGAAGGAACACTCAACTTGTCTTCCCTTCCATAGTACGTGAAATATCTCGTTTCCCCGACTGCGGTTTAATGGTTTGGGGAGGAATCATGACAAATGACAACACCGAGCTACATATCTTTCAAGGAAGTTCTGTAACATCTCGAATATATGTGACTTAGGTATTGGAACCACTAGCGAAACAGTTTAAGAAGTTTTGTTGGACCGAGCTTTTGTTGAGGCATCGAATATCTCAAAAATTTCCCCGGACAATGCAAGAGCTGAAGAACGCTTTTTTAGGAATGTGACTTGCAGATTTACAAGGTTTAATCTACACTTTGGTAAGGTCAATGAAATGAAGATGAGAATTACGCATATATCTGTCAGAAATGACTAGACACCAAATTTAAGAAAAAAATTGTCACAAGAATAACTTGTTTTAAGTTGTCATTCTGCAATTTCTGAGCATTTAGATTTAATTTCAATATTTTGCAAATAATCAACTGTCGAACATTGTAACTGGTGCTTTAGAATCGTTTTGTTCAAAATTCTATTAATAATTTTTTCATTAAGTAGCAATTACATTTTTTTTTCTGTCATTACCTTTTAATTTTGATTACCAGTGTATATACACAGCTGAAAAATACCATTGATTACCCTATGTTTAAATGTGATCAACTTGAAATTAAAGCACTCTATCTCAATAAAGATGAAAGTAAACTTCCAGCTCTGCACAATTAGGGAAAAACATTTAAAAAGAATTAAAGATGGATTTTTGTGTATTTGAATGAAGAGAGAATATGCTTATCATTATTATTTAAAAAATTTATTGTACTCAAGATTATAGATAGTTATTTTTAAATTAAAACATCCCAAATTTTTAACTCAATGTTAAATTCATTTTTACATTAATTGCACATAAATAAATTATCTAGTTTTCAAACATTCGGCAATTGCTGAAAAATGAAAAAAATAAATAAATAAATAAATAGCATTAGACTGCTCATAGTTTGAATAAATAAGGACAATATAATATTATTGAAAAATAGTTTTCATCCTTTTGTGATCTATTCAAAAAGTTTTTGTAATATTTTTTGGGGAACCGAACATGTTTAAAGGTAGCAAAAGATTGTCTACTTTGAAGCTATTGCATTTTCTCTCTTATTTTGTCCATTCATCTTTCTACGAATAGCAAATTATTTGCCTTTCAAGTAGTCGTCAAAATAATGTACATTCAACCAACCGTTTGTGTTTGTTTGATGTACTAAAACAGAACTTAAATTAAGGAAATTCACTGTGGAAAGTTCATATATTTCAAGAAAAAGGGTTCATTCTGATTATGCATAAGAAAATGTTTATTTTAATCTGTCAAAGTGGGCGTGGCCTGTGGCAGCTGATTATTTTTTAAAAGTCATTTTAAAATATTTCTAATTCATATAATGGCTTGTATGTTATATAATTGGAAAGGTAATGATTTGGAGATTTTAGAAATATCAAAAACTCAAAATCTATTTTCAAAAAGTTTTTACCCGACTGACTGCTCTTAAAAAAATAGAAATATTAACTTGGATATATTGTGCAGTAATAAAGTTACCTAAGCGTTGCCGTCCTTTCATTTAATTATGAAACAGAAATATCGTAATTGATCATTTGAGATATCATTATCCTTAAAATATAAATGTAATTGCTTACTAAAAATTGAGTTCGACAAAATTTCATCTTATAAAACACAAGAAAAAATTAACTTCCTTTTCTGTGCTTAATGCGTATAAAAATATATTAAATAATATGGGCAAGCACATTAAATAGTTTCTTGTTACAAAATATTACAGGAAAATTTATGTACCACGAAGAACAAATTTCAAATTGAATATGAAAGGGTCTCCTGATCTCAGAACATATTTATTGCAACAAAAAATACAAATGCAACATACATTCTATGCTTTAAATGGTTTCTTTTTTTCAGAAAAAATAATTTAACATACGAGTAGAATTTATCTAAAGATGTAGTAGAGAGAGAGAAAGGTATTCAATTATATTTAACAGAAAAATACCAAATTATACGCAAAATATCTGTATAAAGTAAATATGTTACAAGTTCTAAATTTCTCGAAATTGAGAATCATTTATATATATCTTTTTTTTAAATTCCTTAACAAGTACTAATATAATTTTGTAATCACAACTAAATAATTATAATAAAAAAAAGCAATAAATAATTTTCGGAAATGATGTCCATTATATCTAAACAAGAAAAAGTTTTACTTGTACTTATGGCTTACCTATATATATTCAATTCACATAATCATTTGATGGTTAAGTACACAGCAAATTAGTATATAGCCTTGTGTATCTATATTCTTTTTTATCCTGGACTTTAGCATTTTTCCCAGAACAAGTAAAAAGTTATTAATTGTGAAATAAAAAGTTATTTTTTTAAAAATGTTTGCATACGTATATTTACTTGGGCACACCTATGTTAAACCATTTTTTTAGCAAACTTAACAACAAGTTTTAAATGTTCTCGATTAATAAAAAAAAAAGAAAAATGTCGAATGAATGCTTGTTTCGCCAGTTTTAAAAACATCCTTTAATGTTTTAATATATAATACACACGTACACAAACACATACTCTTTCCCGCATACTTAAATCAAAGGCTTAACCATAAATAAAAACTAACCCAAAACGTTTTTTTCAGACGTTTAAGTTATTTTTAACCTATTATGATATACTCAAATCAAATTCTACTTATACATACACAAGAGAAATATGGTATACTGCAGAATATTATACTATTTACAAACACACGTATATATACATATCAGAGAGAGAAAGAGAGACAAATGAGGCAAAACAAAAAAAAGTTAGAGCAAATGAGTGAGTCTCATAGATTTTTTCCATCCCAAATGTTTTAAATGTTAATTACCATCCTAACAATATCTTTCCTTTACTTGCCTTCTTTCTCACAAAAAGAACTACAAATGCATTTACCTTTTAATTAATCGATCCTCTTGAACTTAAATATGAAACCTAAAAGTTTGAGCAAACTACGTGGAACAACAAATTATGTTTCATAAAGTAAAGGTGAATGTACTCTTTGCACAGCATTAGTATTAATGGACGCTAAAACCTGCATACATAATTATTGTTTCAGGCTTTGAAGGATTGACGTGGAGCTCAAGGTAGTATCCCCATGCTTTTGACACCTTTTCAGAAACGTAGGTAGGCGTAAAATAAATATGATAATGGCTCTAACACCTGAATGCAAATATTTATCAGAAAATTAATGAAACAATCTGTGTTTTATTGTGCAAAGCAATAGAAGAGACAATTATTTATTTCTTTGGATTTAATATAAATAATATAAATGAAAAACATATTATTAAATATAACATTTGTATTTTTTTTTCTGATAATACAGTTGATTTTCAAAGCATCCAAAGTATTTTAAGGTAATTTAATAAATCGGTTAATTAATTAAAGTAATATAAAATGCTGGTTAGGATTTAAAAGAAGTATTACGAAGTTCCTTTTCAGAAACATTTGGAGACCACAATAGAGAATGGAGGGGAGGCATGTATAAGTAGTCGAGTTAAAATAAGCTAAAATATTTCTCGAATACTCCTTTTTAAATATTGCAACCTATACGAGGGTCATCCAGCAGATAAAGACTGTAAACAGAAAGAAAACAAATATATTTTACATACCAAAAGCTTTCTTTATTTTTCTATATAATTATTAGATTTAAACTTTTGTTGTCTTCATACACGAGAGGTTCACAGTCCTCATATTATACTCTTCTGTCACTAGTCGTTAATTCAGGTGGTCAATGCATTCAAACAAGACATATACTTCGGTCCTCGCTGTTAGTAATTGTCATCTTATCCTAAGTTGAACCAGTTTCTGGCCAGTAAACGTTTCGGAAGTGATAAAGAGTTGAAGAATATAATGATTAACTGACTTAATAAACACACACGGCAAAAATATAATATTGGAATTCTGAGCATCATGAACAAATACGGCAAATGTTTATATCTAGGAAATGACTACGTAAAGTGAAAGAAACTTGTCCGTTATGTGATAGAATTGTTTATTTTTTTTCATATGAATAATGTTGTGCTTTGCATTTTACATAGCTAAACAATTTTTATTTTCTGAATTACTCCCGTAAAATGAATATTCATAATAAGTATTATACATAAAATCATGTTTCAGTTTGAGGAATTTACACTGAAAAATAAAGAAAATTATCAGGAACCATACAGTGTCTTGAATATTTTTGTTAATAATTATATTTTTTTTTGAAAAATGTAAAATAAATATATGTAACTTAACATCATATGTTTTTATTTATTTTATTTATATAAGATAAAAGTTAAATCATATCGACTGGGACAAAATCATCAAAAGTTATTACGTTGGCAAAATTTGTATCATGAAATATATAAGTAAGGTATCTCATTGGGTATTTCGATTGATATTTACACACTAAACAACCTGCGTTACTATTGACATAAGCAACGAATATATATGAATCCCACGTGTGTCTGGAGGAAATATAATAATTCGGATACATATATTTATCATTGCGGGAAACATGGTGTTAATTCAGTATATTCTATATTGTATGCACATGTTCGTAGAATATTTAGTTTTGTGGCTAAAAATGCATATTGTAAACAAGATACATTGTGTGTTCACAGTAGGAATTCATACATACTATAATGCACTACCTGAGTATATACCATAACTAATTGCATGAATTATGTGCATACCAAAACCATTATACTTGCAATACAACATAAAATTTTATAACTGTGAAATATTGATGTATTTTTTATTATATGTTGAAACACTTTGCTAAAAGAAAGAGTTTTTTATTTTACTATATAATTATTTTAGATATTAAAAATATATAATATTTGAGAATTCTGTGTGTATAAAATATTAATTGAGTACTTACGAAAAGTTTGTTACGTAAGAATATTTTTGAGAGATTTTAATGCAGTGATCTACGAAAAGAATTTCTGAAGAAATATGTCAAATTTTCGCCCCTAAAACACTAGGTTTTATACTTTGACTTAGTTTATGAACGAATATGACATAAATATTGGCGTATTATATTTTTGCTGTTTCAACAATAACAATTGATGAAAAATTATGTTAAGCTTTGGATTCATATATTAATAAAATTGTTGTTGGAAAAGAATGCGTATTAGTAAATAATACATAGAAGATCAATTTTATGCAAGAATGATGAAAATATAATATCACATTCTACTATAATATGTCATTTTAATGTGTCATTGATCCCTTATTATGAACAGTGCAACTAGTGCTTAAAAGATTGATCTTTAAGCAGTTTAATCCGAAGTTCATTATCGTTTTTAAAATATTAACGTAAGTTTCGGAAAACTCAAGATTTCTTCAAAAATGTACGTGCAATACAAATTCATTGGATACCACTTCCTCTCGTTGTTTATGAAATACTTTGTTAGCAAGAATTACAAGCATAGTACAAGTTTATCTAGCATAATTCTTCTGTATTATTTCTATTGATGTAAAACATTTTCAATTTCGGCATTTCATAAAAATGATAATCCTTTAACAAGGATTACAAAATCAAACAATGAAATTGAACTTAAATATTCAAACTGCAAATTTTTTGAAATTTTCAAATAGAATATATTATGTGTAATTCAGTTTGTAAAGTTAAGTCCACACTTACAGCATTGAGCTAATTTCATAAATACATAATTTCAAATAATTGACGAGATAAGAAATCCTTTAAAAATTTAGTTTTCTTGGTTTTTTCTAACTTTTTTGACCTAATGTTATATTATCTACTGCGACTTTTTCAGACATCGGATTGCAAAGAAAAATGACGTTTATAATAGGGTGGTTATTGCACCTGAGATCTTCAAAGATGAAATCCAAATGATGTACATTTATGGCATATCCCTTGTAGTTCAGAAGGTACTATTGTGGAAAAAAAATATTTTTATTTCAATTGAATTTTATAAAAAATGTACAGAAAAAGTGAACAGATCAATTCTGCATAGTTTTAGATTTTATGTATAAAATGCTTAAATTGCTATGTACATAATTCATTAATATCTGGGCACATTTTTTCAACAGCGTTTGTTGTAAAATAATTCATTCAAAGAAAAGGAATCACAATATTTTAGTTAATAAAGTATTTTAAAAAATTAATCCTAAAATAACACTCTTGTTTAAAATTGAACGAAAAAATGAAGTGAAATGAAAATTTAAATATTTCATTGAATTTCTCTTATTAATAAATTGCGGTCACTCGCGCCTGTTTTTAACGTCAAACTATGGGGTGTAGAGAACACCCAAACTTTTAACACGTGTATTTAATTATGAAAATAAAATTAAGTTATTATGATACATATTTATGAAGTACAAGATGTTTTTTGAATTATACAAATAAAAAATTTTTAAATTTATTGCATACAAATGAGACTAACATTAATTTAAACTAAACATACAAATTTATTTTAAAACACATCATTTTATATTTTTCATAAACCAGTATAAAACGTATATACCAGTAACAAATATACTTTTTTAATTAATGAGATAATGATAGCAGAAAGTATATAGAAAAATAATATTTAATTATTTTCCAAACATTCAGAGCAAACTGTATACAAATGCTCAACTTCTCGCGGGAGTTCTAAGCACCCCAGATAAACTTTTGAAGATCATTACATTCCAATCATTCGAGAAAGAGGGATTGCATCAGGCCTTAATTTTCAATGACCTAAAATGTGCAGCTACAGAAAAAATCGTGGTTCTGTTTATTCTTTTTTGAATCTTGGGAGGATTTTCTTGTTGCTGGGGTGAACAGAACACCCCGCGCGAGTGATCGCTGATTAATTTTTCATTTTTGATTAAGGAAGCGTTCTGACTTAACGCTATACAAATATGTAACCACACCTTTTCAAGTACATTAAAATTTGTTATATATTTTGCTGGAAACAAATTTAATGTGATGTTTGAATCTTTTATATGCGTCATTCAAAAACTCTATTAAAATTATCATAAATAAATACATCTAAATTACTGATGTACAACCTTAATATCCATATAGAAACCACCCTATCCAGATAAACCAAAATATCTTTATTAACATGTATTTTATGGTCATATATATCATGTATATGATAGCAAAATTTCAAAAGATATACCCTTCATTCAGGGAAATCAGGTATATTTGTAAAATTCCTTTAAAAAATATACTAAGAATTTGACGTCCATACGTAGTATGGAAGTATGAATACCTATCCATTTAGCTTTCCTAACAATCTAGAAATAGTTTCTTTTATTATTATTATTATGGAAAAAGGTAAAGAATTCTAAGCCACGCATGATGCACCCTTTAGCAACAACTAATACGCAAATACAGTGTTTTGCAAAAGTTCCTCTTAAAAAATGTAGAGAGAGGTAGAGGGAACCCCAAAATAAGCAGACTTAATATAAAGGAATGTAGGTACTGAAGTGTCGCGTTGAGGCAGCTGGAAGGTACTGTGGAGATTGTAATTATTCACACGAGAAGCAATTTTGAAAATATATTAGTATTTATCTTACAAAGTTGAAGTGATATCAAACTAAAGTGCAAAAGTCATAATATAACAATATGCAAGTAACCCAATTGCTGTAACAATGCTTTAAAAAAGGTATAAATTTGCAGCATAATGGTAGCGAGGTTCATTTAATTGTGTAAAAAAATCCATTGTGTTCAAGTAATTCACGATAATCAGATGACTTTGAGTACATAATTCTTCTTGAAATTACATATGTGAAACATTTCTCTCGTGGAGTTTTTAAGGAGTTTATTACTTCTCGTCCCACAATGTCAAAAAGTGCCAAAAATAAATAATTTACGGTATTACTTTCATACAAAGACAAGTAGTGACCTACCTCACTACTTATTGTCTATGCAAGAATTAATATGCGACAAACGCGGCATACTTGTCATTGAGGACAATTTAGCGAAATTTCGCGTTGTTGATAAATGACAGCAAAAGATCAACTAAAGTGTACTTATTAATATCACGCAATCAGTTGCAAGGTCTTTGTTAGACTCGGGATAATTTCGATTGTACTTCGCATGACTAGAAAAGACTGCTTGTTCAACTAAAAAAATTCCATTTCGTACAAATTGTGAAAATGTTCACAGTATAATGAAATCCCTTATGCATATAATAGACGGTGGTATACATATTTATATAGAGTACGGAAAGTAGAATCACATTTAGATTGCAAAATATGATCATTATCTAAATAACTACTGAAGTATTGGGCGTCTTCCGTCCTTCTGCTAACATAACTCCTAAGTTCTTTGACGGCCACGATTAATGGCAAACCTTTCCAACCCCAAAACCAAGAAGATAAAAGGATCAAAAAAGTAAAAAGGGTATACTTTAAAAGGATAGAAGCTTTGATGATAAGTAGCGGCAAGTTTAGAGATAACTTAGTGTGGAATCATTGCCGAGTTGCGTCCTATAGCTTTGAAGAAAGATACGTTCATTATAAAAAAAGTTGGAATTTTGCAAAAAGTTACATTATAGGTATTACTCAATCGTTGAAGGGAAAGGGGACTCTACAAAAGGTAATATTTTGATAGGAAGTTAGATGAATCAGTCAATTTATTATAATTAAGATAAATGATCTAGTTGGTGATCTGACTTGAATATAAGATTTAATTGGGGGTTTAACCCCACCTTTAAAAAAGTTGTCAATTAAATTAAGTAATATAAGAACTTAATGTTGTTTAAGAATGATATGTCTCATCATTTTGATAATCCCACACCTCTAGCTTACGCGGATCCGATACACATAGTCATCACAGGATGGCTATGTCGCAAGTACTTCATTGTTTGAGGGGACTAAGTCTGAAATTTTTAAATTTTTTTGAATTTATTATATGAAAACATTTTTTTTTAAACAAATTAATC
>BMAV01022822.1:0-11873 GCA_019973955.1 Trichonephila inaurata madagascariensis
TTATTTTTTAAAAAAAATTTTTTAAAAGTTCTGATTTTTTTTTCCAAAGACCCCATCATTTGTTTTGGAAAGTTAAACAATTTGGTAATCTTTACGGTTTACGGGTGCTCTTATGCACATTAAAAAAACATGTTATGAAAAAGCATATCTTGTTTAAATACCATAAAAGTAAAATAATTTTTGTTCAAAAGCGGGCGAAAACAATTTTCTAAAGAAACCCCTAGAAATATTTTCCAGTCTGTTACTTTTGATTATAGCAAAAGTGCATTTAAAATACAATTATTGTAAAAGTGGGTTAACCCCTTGGGGTAATTTTTACCAAAATTTTTCCAAAAAAAAGTTAAATTTTTCTGCACAAACCCAAGCATAATACTTAATAACAGAAGGGAAAACGGAAGTTTTTTAAATTTTTCCATTTTGATTTTTTTCGCACTATTTTTTTTTAAAATTGTGAAACATAAAAACCCCTGATGTTTGCTGTTTATAAATCCCCTCTACATGCTAAAAAAATTTTATATTTTTAAAAAAAGATTTTCTCTCATACTTAAAAAAAAATTTCGTTCGTACTGTGAGGGGGTTTTATCGCGTCTTTCACCCCCTTTTGGGGGAATTTTTTTGGGGGGGGAATGGCTTTCTTAACCAACTCAAGAAGAAAACTCGATATGCAGATTGGGAATGAGTATAAAAGGCCCCGATTGCGAAAAGTTGGGTTGGGTTGGGGTTTTGGAGACGATCTGAGGAGGTCTTAGAAATTTTTTTAGGAAGTAGAAAGAAATATGATGGGGTTAAAAATAAAAGGAATATGTTTGGTAGCTGTTCGCCGTGGAGTTATAGCTTAGAATTTTAAAATTTTAATGTAGAGCGGACTCAGTTATTTAAAGGGAATTGGCTAGTTTTATTGATTCGGTGGTTAATTTATAAAAAAAGATAGTAGTAGGATTTAAGGGTATTTCTGTTTTTATTTATGTCGAATCACCCCCATCATTTACCCAAAAATTTTACTTAATATAAACTGAATAGTAAAACAGCTTTTTTGGAATGTTTGTGTGGCCTTTTTTCCCTAAAATTAGGTCGCGTGGATGAGGAAGAGATGAACCCCCAGTGGGGGGGAACTTGGGTGGGAGGGGGGGGTGAATGTATACGCACACCAATTTTGTAGCATGGTGAAAATTTGGACGGAGATAATATTCTTTTGGATTATTTTTCCATTTTCGCCCAAAAAAATTGCCCATTGCCGCCTATCTATGTTTATCGAATATCTTCGAAAAATTTAGCCTTCAATGAAAAATTTTTCCCCTTGAAAAACCCGGGTGAGAAATATAACAATGGACAAATGCATCGCTTAAAACATTTGTAACAATAATCTAAGAAAAAATACCAAATCAAAAATGGAACGAAGAAAAATCATGCCCTAGCGGGGTGAAACTGGTTCGGTCGGAACCGGGGGTTGGTGTATGGGCAAACTAGTGAAGGCAGTGATTCTCAAACTTGCAATAATTGCGAACCAATTTTCAATCATAACTTTCATCGTGCCCACTCCTCCTCCATACAATACTAATGTATTGAATTTAACACAAATATACTTTGACGCTAAGGCTACAGTACGACTTTAATTATAAATCGCACAAGTTATCAAGATAAGTATTAAATTTTGTAAATAATTTTATACATGACAAACCTGTGGGGTCACTGGAAATTATGAAACTTGTTCTTAACTCAGTGTTGTTAAATTAATTATCAAATACATTATGCAGTACTGATGCATTTATAAATGTAGTATATCAGTGTAAATGTGTATTTTATGTTTTATTATTTCAGATTGTTTTTTTTATTTTCGCTTCCTTTCAGTAAATTGAAAATTTTTAAAAATAATCTTTCCTTTTCTACTTTTTCATATTCTCGCATCCCCCTCCCTCACACACACGATGAGTTATCACTTTCTTCTAGGACTTCTACTCAACCTTTTTTCCTGCCGGGCCGCATATACATGATAGGTATTTCAAGCGGGCTGCATACACATGACAGTTCTTTCATGTGGGCCGTAACATGCGGATAATGGAAAAAACACTCGATAAGACCAAAACAACATTGACAAACAAAATTGATCAAAATATTAAAACTCATTTTAGGCTTTTATATTTTAATACTATATTAATATTTATTTTTATGAATTTTTACTGATTTAAGTTATAATTTCTATTTTCTTTCATCTATAACCATGCCTCTTGCTTACATTCTACTATTAAAAAAATAAATTGATAGCAAAATTGATACATTTGATTGCTTGATTAAAAGAATATCCAGTTAAATTTTTGGTACAACATTCTCCAATAATTGAATTTCTTAGTGCAAAGAGCCATGACCGGGCCCACTTAAAAACTGCTGGTGGGCCGCACGTTGAGTAACGCTTCTCTAGGAGGTGCACCCCACTGTTTGAGAAATGATGAGTTAAGGGGTTAAATTTGCAAGCATATGCAAAAACATATTCTGATATTCAAGCTCAAATGTTTTAATAGTATGACAAGTAAAGGTATTGTCTCTAAAATGTCAAAAGCATTTTTTTTTGTTGTTGTTGTTGAAACAAAGAATTAGAAACCACATTTGTGTGTAACTATGAAACTAACATGTACATTTGAATTAAAATTGAGTGATTAATTTAATGTTTACATCAAAATTTTCTACTCTAGTGTCATAAATTTAATTTTGATGGCATACGGAAAAAACCTTGTCTAACAACGCAATGCTATACTCTTTTTCAACAACACTCTTTGTCAGTTAAGGTATCCGACTACGCTCGGAACCGTGATTTTAAAAAGCGCATAAATGGATAATTTTCATGATATTTAGTGTCACTTAGATTAGAATACATGTATAAAATGGTTTTAAGGATATTATATGACAAAAAAAATTATTTAAATACAATATTTGGGCATAAAATTAACTTAGAATAACCTTTTTTCTCAAAATGTTTTCCTTTTATAAAAATGTTTCTAAAATAATAATATTTTTCTTATATAAAGTAATCTGGACTATTTTTTTTGAAAAATTCACATTATTTTCATAGTTACTAGCAATTGAAATAATTATGCGTTTTTTTTCCTTAAAATTTCTCCTTATTGTCGTAAAACATGGATAAACCCACTTTCTAAGTTATTTTTAATTTCATTCTAGTTGAGCCCTTTTACAGAGGTCTGAGCTATTAAGGCAAAATATTATTATAATAGAAACATTTTTAACAAAGGAGTGTATTTGAATTTCACTAATGTTTATTTTTGTCAAAATAGGTAAACATAATTTTCTATTGTAATACTATTCTTAAAACAATTTTATTTACATTTTCTAATCTAACGACACTAAATATCATAAATATTATCCATTTAGACCAAAACAGGTTCCAATAGTGGTTACCTTTTTAAAAGTTTTTATTTAAAGATTAAAAGCTACTTTTTAAGTGTCAAACTTTCCCAGGGGATCGCCCTTTCAATAACATTTTGTGGCCCTACCATGTATTGGGGACATAATAATAAATATCAAAATTTCTCCCGGGAAAAGAAAAGATAGTAACAGAAAAGAAAATATCAAACGTTAGGACGCAAACAATTTTTCGGCTCTTTTATATATACCTATTACAATTTATTATTCGAACTAAACCTACGTTTCTATGAACATTGATTCCTTTACGGTCCACTTAAAGTTAAACCTCTTTTGTTTGGCCGAAGTTAGCCTTTAACATCCTTAGTTTACATATTTAAAACAGTTGAGGGTACTTTTCCGGTTTGCTGGCGCAAGCGATGAAGTCGCCAAAAATTATACAATCGACACCAAACGGAATACTCCCGCTGTTAACCTTTTACCTCCACATTTTCATTACAAGTCGCGGTCTTTTCTTACCATTATTATCTTTTTCTTAACGTCAAAAATAGATGAAAAACAAATGAGAACTATTATTTATAACATTTTTTATACGTATATTGTGTGATGTCGCTAATAAAGCCTGCATGGTGAGATTTGCGCCCACGAAACGGGAAAGTAGCCATTTCAGATATTAATATTAAATAGGCTAAGTTTTTGACGGTGACATTATAAATGCAATTGCGTGTTATTATTGAATTCAAAACTGACATTAGGCTTGTATTTGCTGTTCTACTTGTAAAATTTAGATAAATTTTCAAATTTGATAATTGGGCAAAGATGTTTAAGTATTAAATTTCTTCGAAACGTTTTTCAAAGTTAAAAAAAAATTATTAGATGTGTAATTTTAATTAAAATGTATTTTTCTAACCTATGTACGTCATTACTGTTCACAAATATGTACTTTTTAGAAGAGAGTTTTGTAAAGATCAGAAGAGTTCGCAACAAACAGCGAAGTGCTTAAACTGATTTAGTGGAAAGAAGCGATTGCATTTATAAAGTGACTATATATGACGTCATTTGAATTGGTGAACTGATTTCCTTGAAGCCTACTATTGCATTTATCATGGACTATGACGTCACATGAAATTAGCCTGTAGACCAATGATCTTGTTGTTTTATTGGCCAAAAATGTCTCGTGATGGTAAATTGCTCTTGTTGAAAATCTTTTAATCATTTTCTACATCAAATTGTATTCTAAATGAATTAGAATATTTTTACATCGTAAGTATGTAACTGTTAACGTTATGAATTACATGGTTTAATGTAGATATAACTTTTAATTTTAAATATTTAATTTTTTTTTCACACTTTTAAAATTTAAACTTTTCTTTGTTTATTACGTTTGAAAAATGTAATATTTTTTGTACCTATGTCTCCTTGTATAAACCTTAATTTTTATAAAATATTCTATTCACCGAAAATAAATTAGAGGTACTTATGTTTTATATTTTCGACCAATTATGTCAAATCAACAAGCTTCACTAAATGTCACGATATGTAGCAAGTAGTGCGGAAAACTATTCCCTTTTAACTAATTTGTAATATTAAAAAAAAATTATTGCCGTGAAAAAACTTCTTTTGGATGCCAAATTTAAAAACCCCTTTTATAAGTTGTCTTTTTCCCACGCGCATGCTCAAACACAATAATCCTAATCACGAATACTCTAGAATTACAACATTGTTTGTAATTTATAATATTCTTTCATTTTGTTGTGAAAAGGGCTTAGTATTTGGGATCTATTTTCTAAGGAAGAAAATCCAGGGAAGTATTTCTAAAAATGCAGTCTAATTAGAGGTTTTTGGGGTTTTTGGGTGCCCGAAGATTAGTCCAATGGCGAACCCATGGATCAGGGGCCTTTTTCTGGAATTTTAATGAGGTATAAAGTGCCCAAAACAAGTGTTATTAGGGAAACCAAAAAAAAACTAAATACTAACAACACAAAACTCCTACAAATACCACACAGTTTTGGAAATGTTTTAGTTATACTTAATTCAAAAATAACATCATTGTCATTTTTTGTAACAAATAAGTAAGCTGTTACTTTTAGTGAAATGCTGTTGGGTTATTTAAACGATTTCTAACAATTAGTTATTTTACTGTGGCTCACTTTGTTGGGGGAATGTGATTTATTTCAAAATGCCGTTTTACAGATGTTTGCTTACCATATTCAGAACAAAAAACACGCCACGTTGTCGCCCTTACTAATATAATGCCATATTTCTAGATTCATCAATTTGAAATTCTCTGTTACACTTTTATCGCCGTTCGGGAAATAGTCATGTTTAATAACAGTTAAAAAAACGCAGATATTACACAAATAAACTTTCAAATACAGTTGTGTCAATTAAATTTACTATGTTATGCGTGACCATTGCATCATAAGAATTGTAGCCCACGACGTGACTAAGGAAAGCAAAACAAAACAGTGTGCTCTCCGCCCCCCCCCCCCGACCAAACACTGCGTTTGTTCGTAATTTTTTATATTACAAAATGGCACACTTCTGGCACGCAATCCCCTTGGGGGTTTCGTCCCAGTTATTAGTTTTTTCGTTTACTTCAAGTTTTTATGTATTTTTTTTTAAAATATACTCTTTATTTTCTTTTATTAATTTATTTGTCGTTTGGGCCAATGCGGAAGGAGCATACGCGGGACTTTATTTTCGCGTATGTCGGGGAAAGCGGGTTTGGGGCTTTTTATTTTGATTTGGCGATGTACCGGGTGAACACAAAAGATGGGCCCCTTTTAAAAAAATTTAATCAAAAATACTGCGCATTTCATAATATATAGAAAGTGAAGAGAAATATATATCCCCGATTTTTTTTCTCAATATTTATCAACAGGTGTAAACACATTCAAGATCGCAGTGATTAAAAAAATTTAAACATGGGGACTGGCAAAAAAAGTTTTTTTCTTTGTGTATACACGAGTTTTTGCTGTAATTTTGGGGCAACTTGCATTTAGGAATCACTACGGAAAAGAGGCACCAATCAACAAAGACCTGGGGCCTTAATTTAGAAACAGGTTGCTTGTGTAAAAAAAAGCAGCGGCCGGCCCCTGGGAAAAAAATGGGAGGGTGAGGCAGGTTTTGTTTGAAATCTACGAGTTGTCGGGTGAACTAGTCCCGAAAAAAATGGAAAATTTTCCGTTTTTTTGCCGTATTTTTTAAATTGACCCAAAAATAACAGAGGTTTTGGGCAGCTTACGTACCACCGATGGGAGGGGTACAAAAGGTATGGAACAAACTGGATTACAGATCGGACGTATGCCGTGTAACAAGACGGTCACATATCAAACATTTGCAACAGAAAAAAACTTAGTATATTTCTCTTCACTTTTATGTATCACTTACTGTAATAAGTAAAAGTTTCAATAATATCATTTCTTTTAAAATCGGGTCCATCTTTTGTGCTTACCCTGTATTTGAATGTTGAGAAATCGGTCGTTATAATACGTGAGCACCGAATTAGATTTTCAAAGGGAGCCAAACCATCAATATAGTATATTGATATTTTGATTGATATATTGATTTTGTTTCTTTTCAGAGATGTAGAAGAACCTCACATCATGAAGCTGTTTCCAAATGCCAAGTTCGTGGGCATTGAAGATGCTACGCACACAGTCCACAATGATTGTCCTCAAGAATTCACAGAAGCCGTCCTTCAGTTTCTTCAAGAATAACATTGTTCTGGTGTATAAAGTAGCCGATCAGTAATAATTGGGGAAATTTTGTGAAATTGTATTTTTTCAATAAACAGTGAATGGCGATCTGAATGTTTAAATTTGTTTTTTACTAATGCCACCTGATCGAAAAACCCAGATCAAGGCCCACGAAATTCTCATGGAAAAAGGTAGGTGACGCCTGTCGTTAGCCGTACTTTGAGCACCATACGGATAACAGAACGATTTAGCTCGATTTCCCCCAATTTTTGAGGACCCTGGGGGTGGTCAGGGTCATGAAATAAAATCACTAACACAATGCAGTGCTCTCTTTATAAATGCAGTGCTTCTGAAACTTTTAATATTTGCGACCCAATATTCAATCATAATTTTCATCTCGCCCTCTCCATACCAACAGCAATGCATTGATGCTAAGACTACGATACGATTTTTTAACTTTTAAAGGAACCGGCGTTTTGAACGTTGTTAAATGTCCACACTTTATATTTGTCTTTCCGAATATGTCTTTCTCATGCATCCAAAAAATTGTTCGAAGGCTTTGGAATGAAAAAAATCATTGACGTGTTTTAAAGGTTTCATATCAGAGGATTACCTTATTTTTTATTCCCCCCCTCCAATGATCACATACGTGCGTCTACGTAAAAACAGGCACCCGGGGAATCCGTAACTTTTAATTGGCAGTTAAGGGGTTATTTATAACCCGTGAAAAAAAAATTATCAAGAAAAGTATGAATTTTTGTATATAGTTTCAAATATGACAAGTCCAGGGAATCCACTGGTAATTATTAAACGTGTTCTTAACTTAGTATTGTTAAATTAATTATAAAATACATTGTGCAGCACTGATACATTTATAAGTGTATTATATCAGCGTAAATATTTTATTTTTTACTATGCAAGAATTTATCTTTTGTTTCCATTCAGTAAATTAATAATTTATATATTTTTTAATAATCTTCTGTTCTCGGATTTTCAATATGCTCTCGCCTCCCTCGTAGAGTTATCCCGCACCCTAGGGAAGGGGGAACGAGCCACGATTTGAGAAACGCTGATATAATGTAATAAATACTGTAAAGCCTTTTTTTTAAAAAAAAAGAGAGCTCAAAAAGACCAAACTGTATAATAAGCGTTTGTTAACGCCGCACTCTTAAAAGCATAACAAATGTCACAGGTAACAGTATGAAAATTGTCATAATTCTTAGAAAAAGTATTAGAATTAAAAAGAAACCGAATGGTTACCAACAAAAAGGGCTCAATGATATGAAATATTAAGCTTATCTTACGGTACGCGACTACGTTCGGAACCGTGATTTTGCAAAAGCGTATAAAAGGATAATATTCATGACATTTAGTGTCACTTAGATTAGAAAATGTATATAAAACTGTTTTAAGAATATTATTACTATAAAAAATTATTTAAGTACAATATTTTGACAAAAAATGAACATAGCTTGACCCAGTTTCAAAATATTTTCCTTTTGTGAAAAATGCTTCTATTATAATAATATTTTGCCTATACATAGCGCAGATCTCTGTACAGAGGCTCAACTGGAATTTTTGAAGTATATAAACTTGGGAAGTGGGTTTTATCCATATTTTACAACGACAGAGGGGAGCAATTTTAAGAAGAAAACGCCGATAATTATTTCAGTAGGGGATATCTCTGAAAATAATGTGAATTTTTCAAAAATCCTATTTCAGACTCTCTGGAGGTCTTTACTTTATATAAACGAAACATTATTATTTTAGAAACAATTTTATAAAAGGAGAACATTTTGAAAAAAGGTTTTTTAAGTTAATTTTGCGCCGAAATATTGTATTTAAAGAATTTTTTTTTATCAAAATGTCCTTAAAACAATTTTATACATGTATTCTAATCTAAGTGACACTAAATATCATGAAAATTATCCATTTATGCGCTTTTTTAAAATCACGGTTCCGAACGAATACCTAAAGTACGAGCCTTTAGAACATGGGTGTCTAAACTATGACCGCTTGAGGGTCATACTGTAAGAAAAAAGTTACTGGGTCACACATATAGTATTTTCTCAAAAAAGTGAACTAAAAATTAACTCTATATAGTTTTATTCAAATTAATTAGCTTCTTTTTAACACCTTTTTATAAGCTTCACTTGTATGCAACGGAATATTTGAACTCAATTTTTACTCACTTTATAAGGTCAGATTAATTCGAAATTTTGTTCACTTGTCTAGGACCGATGATAACACAATAATTTAATAATTTTTTTTCTAATCTCCTTGTTCAGGATCATCAGGATTAACGATTTCTCATTTTCAGATCCCCTCCCGCATCTGGTGACTAATTTAAAATACCATTTCCAGATTTGGCGACTAAAAGATTAAGTTACAGCTTAGTTTGATTAACTATAAAAGTTTTTTAAAACTATAATTTATTATTATAATATTTTTTTTAATTTGGATTAGATATGTATAAGTACATATTCATTTTAAATTTGTAGAAGTTTCGTTCCATTTAGTTTAGATTTCATAAAGAGGGGAAAAAATTCAAATTAATGAGATGGATGAATTTGCTTTTGTTGAAAAAGCAAATCGATATCGGGTTCAATAGACAAGGTTGAAATTCTTAATGCAATTTCAAGATGTTTTTCGGTGATCTTTGTCCTATTTTTTTTTGTATACTTCATTGAAAATAGAATTGTTCACAAATATAAGTACTGCCAAAAACTGAATACATTAATATAGCATGATTGTGAAAATTAAGATATTTATCGAGGAGTAGGTAATCTTTATAAAACTCCAGTAAAGAAACATTCTCACTTTGCAGCTCAATGCATTACTTTGTGTGTGGAGGATTTGAAAATTTAATTTATCTATATCTGGAGGAAATGGGGTGTGGAAAGTATGTTGAAATATTCTTCATTTTTTCGAAAATCTTGAAATCTGCTTTCAAATTCTTGAATTAAATTAAAAATTAATGCAGCATTTTTTGTGCAACTTTACAGATTTATGTGCACACAAAACACTGAAATGTGTCAAATCTTTTACTTGATTGTGCTAAAATTCCAGCTTTCTTTCAAACGCTGTTATTGTTTGGAATATATTATTAATAAATTGATTTTTTGCTTGAAATCTCAAATTTAAATCATTCGAATGTTCTGCTAAGTCTACCACAAAAAAGCTAAATCTAAAACCCAATCTTCGCCTTCAAATTTAGTCACAGATTTCCCTTTTATTTCCATAAATATTTTTATTTCAGTTCTGAAATCTTAAAATCTTGTGAGCACTTTCCCCTTAATAAACGCCATCTTACTTCTGTATAATAAATAACATCTGCAAATTCAGTGTCCATTACCTTAAGAATCTCTTGAAATTTCCTATGATTACGTCCTCTTGCTATTATAAAGTGAATTGTTTTTATAACAATGCTTAGTAAACATATCATTTTTAAAAATTTTCCACATAAATTGCCTTGATGCAATAGTAATTTTTTTTATTTAATTTTTTCCAAAAAATTAAAATATTATAATGAAAAAATCTTGCAAACATATTTTTTTTTAAAAATTGAAATTTTAAAAAAAGTTTCATTATTTTTTTCCCTTTTTAAAAGATTTTTGGACTGCATGTGGCTCGTGAGACGCACTTTAGACAAGCATGCTTTAGAATAAGCGAATGACGAAATCTATAAATATAGCTGACTGGTTGCATTAGTCATTGTGAAATGGTTTAAGTACTTTTACAATAGTGAAGAGTTGTTATAGTACGATTAAAACTCAAAATAACTCCAAACATAACCTCAGCAGTTTTGCTGATATTTCTTCACCTGTTGTGATTGATTCACCTCAGCAATTTTGTTCATCTGTTGACCAATGATTTATACTGCAGAGTCATGTATCATGCTGCGATAAACTTTTTTGTTTGATGTCTTTTTACATAAAATAATGTTAATGATATAAAATTAGATTTCTATGGCATTCAATTGGTCCCCCTCGCCATGCGTTTATCATTTTTACACGTAGTATATATCATTACACGACACAAAAATAATAAAAGTTTAGCCTTAAATGTTTTATTATTGGTACCGATTCATTTACACTGCTGGTTAAAAAAGACCTCCAAAAAATTAGGATATCCAAAACAAAAATTTTTTCGCGTAATATAACAAAAAACAAACGATTAAAAAAAACAGCCTCTTGTGACTAGGATGATGACAAAATTGTGGTTAGGCCCATTTTTGGGCTTATCCCCTGCCTACCCTCAGCATAGAATCAAATAGTTTTTTAATGTATTTGGGGGCACAGCCATCTGTTTCCACGTATTGCCATAGTTGACTGGTGTAGCGCGGGGAATATATCCCCGGGCTTTGGTTTTCGATTCATAGGGATGGCGATCTGGATCAATTGTCAAAAATTTTCGGAAAAAAATTTGATTTTTAAACGATATGTAGGATTAAATCAACAGTGAATCGATACTTCATCCGAAAATCCCTTCGATTATTTTCGTTTGGAAAAAACATTAAAACGAAGAAATTTTAAAAACTTTTATGCAGCGCTGTGCCGGATGCCTTCTTACTGGCCGAAAAAAAAACTCTGTTTTTTATCCCTTCACCAATAGCCGATTTTAAGAGTATCTGAGATCTCTTTCCCTTTTAGGCCCCTTTTTGATTCCCGGGTCGCAATTGGCGGAAAAGAATCACAGTGACTTGGCAGATGTTGTTTTTAAAAAAAAATTTAAACATTGGGGCTATAAGTTATGTAATCTATTTTCTAAACTTTTAATGTAACAAAACTTTTAGAAAAT